>APFE030117769.1:17567-159357 GCA_000404065.3 Pinus taeda
AATGGAGTCGCAGAAAGAATGAACAAAACGTTGATGGAAAGGGCAAGAAGCATGCTTAGTGGTGCAGGGTTAGGACAGGAATTCTGGGCAGAGGCGGTGGATACTGCATGTTACTTGGTCAACAGGTCACCTTCATCAGCGTTGGAGGATAAGACTCCACAAGAAGTATGGACTGGTAAGAAACCCTCTCTTTCACATCTGAGGGTATTTGGATGTGATGCATATGTACAGGTTCCAAAGGAGAAACGAACCAAGTTGGATAGTAAATCTGAAAAGTGCATCTTTATTGGGTATAAGGATGGTTTAAAGGGTTATAAGCTTTGGAACCCAGTAACAAGAAGGTTGTGTACAGTCGAGATGTGGTGTTCAGAGAGGTGAAAGATGTTATTAAACATGAAGTCCAACCAAAGGAACCTGTGAAGATAGAGTTTGAACTAAAGGAGGAAGAATCAGACTCTGTAGCAGAGGATGAATCAGAAGATGAAGAGCCACAAACTCCGGCTGTGAGAAGATCATCTCGAGAAAGAAGGCAGCCATAAAGGTATAGTCCATCTGTTTTCTGTTCAAACTTTGCTTTGTTTGTTACTGATGATGATCCTAGAACTGTGAAGGAAGTAGTGGATTCAGAGGATGGAAAACTATGGAAAGAGTCCATGGTTGATGAAATGGCATCTTTGCACAAAAATGAGGCTTTGGATCTAGTGGAGTTGCTGGCTGGAAGGAAACCCATTGGCAGCAAATGGGTGTTAAAGAAGAAGACAAATGCAGTAGGGAAGGTGGAGAAATGCAAAGCTCGGTTGGTAGCAAAAGGTTATTCCCAGGCGCTGGAAATTGATTTTGGTGATATTTTTTCTCCTGTTGCCAAGGTAACTTCTATTAGATTACTTTTATCTGTTGCTGCTGCTTTTGATTTTGAGGTAGAACAGATGGATGTGAAGACAACATTTCTTCACGGGGATTTGGAAGAGGGAATCTACATGAAGCAACCTGAAGGCTTTGCGGTGAAGGGTAAGAAAGAACTGGTATGCAAGTTAAAGAAGTCTATGTATGGGTTAAAATAGTCACCAAGGATGTGGTATCAGAAATTTGATACATTTATATAGGGACTTGGGTTCACCAGAAGCAAAGCAGATCACTGTGTGTATTTTAAATTAATTGGTGAACATGTTATTTATCTGGTTTTGTATGTGGATGATATGTTGGTAGTTGGAAATGACAAAGAAATTATCTAGGATTTGAAGACCCAGTTGTCCTCCAAATTCGACATGAAAGATCTTGGTGCTGCAAACTATATTTTGGGCATGGAAATTAAAAGAGATTGGGCAAAGAGGAAGCTCTGGTTAAACTAGAGAAAGTATGTCAATACAATATTGCAGAGGTTTAATATGCAGGATAGTAAATGGTGAAGGTTCCTATTCCTATAGGTGTAAAGTTATCTGCTGAACAATGTCCCAACACACAAGAAGCGGAAGAGGACATGCCTCATGTTCCATATGCAAGTGCAGTAGATAGCCTGATGTATGCAATGGTCTGTACTAGACCAGACATTGCACGTGCAGTGGGAGTATTGAGCAGGTTTATGTCAAAACCAGGAAAGAAGCATTAGACAACAGTGAAGCGGGTTTTCATGTATTTGCGTGGCACTAGTGATTATGGTTTGTGCTACCAAGGAAGACTAGGATTGGACAGAGTGTTGGATATTTGTGGCTTTGTTGATGCAGACTGGGTTGGAGATCTAGATCAGATAATATCTACAAGTGGGTATGTGTTTAACCTATTTGGAGGTGCAGTCAGTTGGATGAGTAAGAAACAATCTGTAGTGGCACTATCAACTACAGAGGCAGAATACATGGCAGCCACTCATGCAAGCAAGGAAGCAGTTTGGTTGCAGAGATTGTGTTCAATATGGGGTTAGTACAGGGAGCTATAAGGATAGACTGTGACAGCCAAAGTGCAATTTTCTTGGCAAAGAACCCTGCTTATCATTCAAAGACAAAGCCCATTGATGTTCAGTATCACTTTGTGAGGGATATGATAGAAGACAAAAAGGTGTTGCTGGTAAAGGTGGACACTTTGAAGAATACTGCAGATGCATTGACAAAATCTGTTAGCTCTGAGAATTTCTCTTGGTGTAGAGAAACAATGGGCATTTCAGGGCTGGAAAAATGACTAAGCTCTCCTGTGGCCCCCTGTGGAAAGAAAACAACAAGTGGGAGATTGTTGGGTTGTGCTATATTCTTTCCACATAGTTAACGGGGGGTTTGAGGGGTACCTGTAACCCCACTTTATGGGGTTCGAGGCAGCGCCCCAGAAAATTTTGGTTTTGACCCTATGTTAGGTTGGGCGGACCCACCTATGGTTTTGTGCATGATTTTCGCACATGCTTTTTTGACGCGATGGTTTTCGGTCCATGGTATTGGATCGATGGTTTTTTTGGTCCATGGTATTGGACGTGATGGTTTTTTGGTCCATGGTATTGGATGCTTCAGCATGTATAAATATGTATTGTAACATTGAAAGGAACATAATGAAATCAAGCTGGTAGACTCGGTTTTGGGATCCAGTGGGAAATATCTGTGTATACGTTTTTTATGTGTTATGCTCTCGCATTTTATTTTTCCTGTGATTTAGAATTCGTATGCAGGTAATTTCTATACGGGGTTAAAACCTACAAAGAGGTTAGGTACCTCAAGGATCCTACCCCTCCTTCTTGGGATGATCACTCCATATCTCCCCACCTCCTACTTGGAGGTATGGGTACATGTGATCCCTTAGCCCGCCTGGCTCGAAGTTTCCCCCTACTAGAGGTCTTTGCATGAGTAGATGTCTCTAATCAATCTCCACTCATCTTCCCCTATTACGGGTACTACACAACCTCCTGAGGCTAATGCACCAATCGTGGCTCCTTCACTATCATCTAAGACTTCTTCTGGCTCTGCATGTTGAGAGGTAATATACTCTCCGTCCCAACCACTAAGTCTCTAACCTTTTCTTTCCTCCTCAAGGCTTTGCATGCATCTTTTACCTCAAGTGCATACAAGTTCTTGGCTAGCACACCAATCTATTTCCACTTTCCAGCCATCACGAAATTTTCTAGAAAAGGAGATGATTTTAAATCAGTGATATCTCCCTCATCCGAACTCTGATTCAGCCGATTTTTCTTTTTTGATTTTGGGTATTTTTCTGCAAGGAATCCAAATCTGCTATTTGTTTCTGAAAATTTTGTACATAAATTTTTAGATGTGCTCTGCAAACTCTCGGCCCAAAACTCAAAACTTTGAAATCTCCTCTTCTTGTATATTGTTCTTCCTTGATCACCTGTACTCTAATACCATGTAGAATTTTGTAGAATTTTTCTACAAATCAGATAGCTACGATACCATGTAGAAATTACCCACCTGTAGATCAACCTAGTAATACAATGTACTAAAGCAAAACACTTGATCTACTTCTATAAACAATTTAGCGGAAGCTTAATCAACCATGAGAAACATCAATAAGAACACATATAACTGATATGGAGAAATCAATCACACATAACACAGAATATATCACTAGGGAAAGCACCAGCATAAAACCCCAACACTGTATTATCAATCAAGTGGAAATCCTCTTCAACATACAAAAAAAATCAACTCAATAGCTATCCTGCTCTTTCTGTAATCAGAAGATCCTGATGATCTTCAATCAGAAGATGAAAATCTTCAACTACCTAGGCCTCAATATATAGGTGACAAGTCCTCCAAACTCCTATAATAGATCTTTCTCCATGCAAGGAATACTTACTAGAAATATCCAATCATCTGATAGTACACTGTCCCACATATGATCTCAACTAGGTCTCTGACAGAACTGACATGCAACAGTTATCCATTAGTGAATCCTCAGTTATCTAAAATAATTGTTGTCACATGCATGCAAGCATTAACAAACTATATTTTATTATTTTAATAACTTGTTAAAATAATCTAATTGGACTTGACTAGTTAGAACTAAGCCAACTGGTTCTCTCATTATAGAACTCATACTTATTCCCTCAATTAGTGGAGGAAATTAAGGACACATTCCCCAAGCAGTGGAGAAATAATTGCATGTTCTCACAAAGACTTCAAGTTTGCTTTTCCTTAACTAATTAACTCATGGAGATTAATTAATTAATATTTTAAATTGTTGGTAAGACCAAATTCGTTTTTACTTTCTATAGTTAGACTAGGGACTACTATAAATAGGAAGGGACCCATAAATGCTATTTTAGAACTTTCTATTTTTAGTAGTTTCACCTCTTACCTAATGTGGTCAATGACCTCACTAGCCAAATTTCCATTTTTAGACATGCCATTTTTAGACATGCTATTTTTAGCAGGTCTATTTTTAGCACATTCTAAATTTAACATTTCTTGTTGCACACTTTTCAACGGAGTCCATATATATAGTATTGTTATGGAAACCATTTGAGAACGCTTGAATAATTAAGATTTGGGATAGAAACACCCATTCACCAAATACTCAGCATACCCTATTTCTTAATGTGATCACTCATAGACTCCAACAACAATGTAAACGAAGGAAATTCCTAGCAGTTAGTTCACCATGGGTTGATCAGGATCCTCATTAAGGATGCCCTCTAAAGCCTCAAGATCCCCATAACATGGTCATTCTTTAGAAACTTACCAGCAGAGGATGAAATCAAAATCCTCACCTATGATGTTAATACTTTTGTCAGTAAGGAGGAGGAAAAGAAGAAGAAGAAGAAGAAGATACAGAGCTAGATAGGGATGAGATGGGTGAAGAAGAAACTAATACAGAGGAACATTCTAAAAGAAGACAAGGAGGATGATGCTGAAACAAGAGGAGGGAACAAAGGAATAAACTAACAGAGATGCGAAAGAACAAAAAAGGAAGAAGGTAAGAAAAAAAGAGAGGAAAACTGCAGGAAAAGAAAGAACAACTAGCATATATGGCCACCCTCTCCTTGGAGGCCATCTAGTGTAAGATGTTATCTAAATCCTAAAATCTCTACTTCAGAGAAAAATGGCTGCAATTTCATTTTAAAACACTAGCACAAAGGAGCACCATGCCATTTCAAGACTGTAGACAATTTATTAATCTTTGTGATCAAAGTACACTAAAGGATGGGGCCAAAATGGCTAAGTTTTACTTGCATAACATGGCCCTCATAGATATGAATATTTGGGACCCTAATGTAGAGCTAGGAGATCTACAATTAATGATGTTGCCATCACCGATGAACCATGAGAATTCAAAGGCTACGAAGATGAAAAAAATATTGGCCAGAGAGAAAAATAAACCTCTTTTTATCAGAGCTGAATAATCATATCCGATGGCTCTAATCAACACCCATAATCTAATTGCAAATGATCCTCAACTGGCACCTAGATATCTTGCTACCGAGGAGCAAGCAATTTCACATTTTGAGGATATGTATAAGCTATTAAGATGATAATATACATTCTTTCTAAAGTAGATGGAACACACTGCCACATAGCTTGAAGATCAGAAAATATCACTCCCTTCAAAGAATGAGAAAAGCACTCAACAAGACACCTATGTATGAGCAATCAATGCAAAGGCTGAAGGTCAACTGGATAGGCCTAAAAATCCGTCCACTAGTACCCCTAGGGATGTTAGAAGGGAGAAAAGAAGAAGACGAAAAGAGGCGGTGAGAGGAAGTAGAAAAGAAAGAAGGCTTCTATGAACAAGAAGAAGAGACAACAACGGAAGCATGGGATGTCAGAGAGGCTACCAGAGTCATGAAGGACATGGAAATTGACTAACTTACTCAAACGATGAGCAACACTTTTAGTAGGGGGTGATGATGAGCCTCATCATTGAGCAATTATATTGGCCTTAATTTGCTTTAATTCAACTCCTAACTTAGTCAAGCAAACTATTATCACAACTTATTGCATACTTTTGATTATATTTTGTTTATGAAATGAGTTGGAGTTAGATATTTGGCTTTGTGGTCTAACGTGCATGTAATGCAAGAATAAAGGATAAAAGCAAGGAAAAATTCAGGTAGAAAGGATAAAATAAAAGAACTATGGCAAAGACCTTGGTAAATACTCGAATGGGACAAGGGAGAGTAACTATAAGAGGTAAATCCTCCTCACTTCCAACCCCTCCATTCGAATATTCCACCATCAGCTCGGAGTTCACACAACCATCACACTGAAGGCTAAAAGGTAGTCGAGCAAGTCAAAGTGACACAAACCAATTTTTCTTGAGTTAGAGGCCAAGCCTCCCTAATGGGAAGGAAGTCATTAGAGACTTCAGATGTACAAATAGAGAGGCTTAAGACCTTAGTAGGATTCCAACTTCTATTGTAAAACTCTGTTTTATTTCTGAGCTACAAAGAGTTGTGATAAGTTGCTCTGTAATCTATGGTTTCTATAATAAGAATAAGTTATGCTTAAGCTAGCTTTGAGTTAACTTTGAGGGATGAAGCTCTTGGGTTAGGGCCCGACCCAAGTAGACAAAGCTCCTCTTTACTTTACATGTATGCTACCATAGAGTTCTTTTCTATTTATTTGCTTAAGTGGTTTCATGGTTTTTTGTTCATTTGCTTAAGTAGCCTTATAGTTTTCACTATTTATTTGCTTAAGTAGTTGCAATTTAATTACAACAACATAGCATATATTATTCGTGGTTTTCCTATTCATTTGCTTCAGTAGCTGCATTTTCTCTAGTTTACTTCCATTTGTGTTTTTTTAATTAGGAGGTTAGATGGAGTAATAAGATCACTCTCAGGTTGTGTACAGATGTCTTGGCCTCATCTCCTTCCTTTGAGACCATGACATGAGGAAGGGACCCTTAAGCAACCCCAAAATCATAGGTTTTTGGTTCTCACATGAGTTATGGAGTTTATCTTTTGATACAGTTATTTGTTCACCCACATTGGTTTTCTCTGTCATTTTCATTTAAAACTGCCTTCGAAACATTCCTCATGCATCGCTTCCTCGCCATATGATCACAAACAAACCTTCACAATCATCGTATAATTAATTATTTTATCTAACTGTTACATCGCATGAAGTCTTCCACTCACTTTATCATCTTTAAGTCATTTTCATTGATCTGCCTCACCTGATTTGGTAGTTATCGCATCACCTGCACACCTTTAGGTGCTTTAAACACCCACTATCAATCTGCCTTACCTGATCTGACATCTGTCGCTTACCCGATCTCCAACTAGCATGGCCGATCTCCATTGTTGATCAACCCTTCCTAATCCAATGGCTATCACACAATATCATGTGGATTAGTGCATGACCATTATCTGCTTGAGAGCACATGAGAAAAGTGGTTTTCTCATGCTATGTGTCGCGCAGTAAGGTTAATTACGTGAAATTTCCAAATACTTCTTACACCCTCAAGGGAACGTGAGAAACTGCTTATCGCCTTAGAAACCCTCTCCCTCGTTGATTTGAAATCACCCTTAGGTGACCTCAGAAAATTAATGAAGGTATTACAGACTCATGTGCTGGGGTGTGTGTTTGTGTTATCTTGTGCAATAAATCGAAGATTGCGAAATACACAGACACTTGAAACAATAAGATATCACAGTAAGCAAACATAAATAGAACAAAATTTGATAAGGAGTTCACCCAATCCTCCTGGGCTACGTCTCCTGGTCCAACCTTCATTGGTGGCCTTTTTATTATGTTTTTAAAGTAGAGTCTTACAATAAGGAGCTCAATCTGAGTCTCACTTGAGAGAGGATGATCAGTAGGATGGAACTTGGAATTCCCAAGTCCTTAGAGTTCACCGACTCCCCTTACCAAATTTTGACCTCAATTGGTCTCTGTCTGCTTAATGTTGCCCTTACTTTGATGGTCAGCTCGCCTTCTCTATCCTCTACAACTTTGCCTCTCTTTGTGTGTCTCTTAGCCTTCAACTTCTTCACTCCTTCTCTGCCTCACTATCTCCCTGCTTCTTGTCAGCTCGTGGCTTTAAAGCTAGTTCATTCCTTCGACTATTCATTTCAGCTTCTATCTTTCTAGGTTACCTACCTCTGCTCACTGGGACTCCTCTGCCCTGTGCCATCATCGATGTGTAACACTTCGCAGAGAGGTGGCCTCCTATCTCTTTGCGAAATGAGTGTCAATTCTTCCTGAATGGTCGTTTTTTCCATTATTCCCCATATGTCTGTGGAACGGATCCTTCTGTCAATCCATTGGACAAATCATACTTCAAATCTTATGCGCCATAGTTTATTTCTCCCTCGGGTCTAGTCATCCATTAGGTTGAACCTCCATCGTTGATCTAGAGCCCCCAAATCCTAGAGTCTTCACGTATATCATGTGGTTGATTTGCTCGACCATTAGTTCGTGATGTAAGCGATTTTTATCTCTCCCCACTAGACACACATCACTCAATATATGGAATCACTGGGTCCTCGGCCAAATCCGCTTACCACCCAAAATGCCTTCGATATTATATCTATTTTGAGCATGAGACCTGCCTTGTCAGTTTTAGCACTTTCCCATGTTTTTCCAGTTTTCCTTGTGACCGAGCACTTGAGGCTTTTCCTTCTTGAGGGGTTTTTCCTAGCCTCCATTTCTAGATCTAAGCTTCCCAATTTCCATTTTTGCGCCATGCACGGTCTCCATGGGCCAATGGTCAGCGCACTTTGACCGAAGGTCGTCGTTGCTCCGCGCTAGCTGCAAATTTCCATTATTCAGAGCTTATTTCTGATAGCTATAAGATTTCTTGAAGTCTCTCATTCATTCTTAACTATCATGGAATTGTTTGAGGATCCAATTCAGATCACAACCTTCCCACTAAAAAAGCTTTGGACCACCAAAAGTTGGTTTTCAAGCATCGACTAAGTGAGGATACAACTCTCTCACCTGTTCAGTCTCTATCCATTTTGTACTACTTGGCTTTGAACCCTTGAGCCCAATTATAAGGTAGTCAACATCTCCCTTGCGCATCGTTCTCTCCTTCCTATCTAGAATTGTGTATTCCTGCAATTCATTAAGATATTTAGGTAATAGGTCATCAATAGAAGGAAATTGACTCTGCTCTTCAGGATCTTCAATTAATGAAGGTTTATATAGTCTCAAGTTGTTTGCATTAACGACTGAGTAGATGTGAATATAAGCTGGAAAATCAAGACGAAAAGAATTCTCACTAATTTTCTCAAGGATCCTAAAAGGTCCATACTTGATTGGTTTTAACCTTTTACCTTCACCTTGCATCCTGTCCTTGTTGATATATAGCTAGACTTGATCACCAACTTGGAAACTATGCCCCATCTGATGCTTGTCATGCCTTGCCTTGTATTTGGCCTGTCTCTTTTCCAGATATTCTTGTACTACTTGGTGGATCTCTTGGATTTATTCAATGAACCTAGTTTCCTTGTCCACATCGCTATGTCCCTCAACTGTTGTGTTCTTACCAAAGACAAAATCCAAGGGAGACCTTGGTGTGAAACCAAAACAAGTCTCAAAAGGAGATCTCTGTGTGGAAGAATGTTTGGATCGGTTGTAAGCATGCTGCACATAACACAAATGTTCATCCCAAAGCTTGGGATGTTTTTTGCAATATCCCCTGAGCAACTGGATCACTGTCCTGTTGACTACTTCTGTCTAGCCATCGGTTTGTGGATGGAAAGTTGTGCCTTTCTTTAGTTTGGTGTCCATCAATTCCCACATACTTGACCAAAACTTCCCCACATATCTGGTGTCTCGATCAGATATAATGGAAGTGGGTAATCCAAAATGAACCCATACATGTTGAAAGGACAGTTTTGCAGTTTGTTTGGCCATAATTTGTTTGTTACAAGGTATCAAAATACACATTTTGCTGAACCTATCCACAACAACATATAGATAATTATAGCCCTTCCTAGATGTAGGCAGTCCTCCAACAAAGTCCATGGAAACACTTTCCCAAGGATGAGAAGGAACTGGAAATGGAGTGTACAAGCCGTTTTCTATTGTTGGGCTTGCTTTTAGCACACATAGTACACCCTCTTACATATCTAGAAATGGTCTCGTTTATTTTTGGCCAATAACAAAATATTTGTAGTTGTGCAACTGTTTTACTTACCTCAAAGTGACCTGATATTAGAGAAGTGTGTCTTCTCGAATTATCTTTACCCTTTCAGTTTGTGGAATGCATATCTTCCCACAATGGTACAAGAGTTGGTCCTTAATATGATAATTCAATTCTTCTACTCATTTGCATTGACTTAAAGTTGAATATTCATCTTTAAAGTATATATCTTGAGCATATTGCTCAATGTAAATTTCATGTAATACAAAATTATGCTTAAGTATAGTAGATGCACTCATAATGGGTCTAGAAAACATATCTGCAACTTTATTATATATTCCCTTTTTATATCTAATGACTAAATGAAACTGTTATAGGAACCCCATCCCCCTGTAGTGTCTTGATTGCTGCAACTTAGTTCGGGAGTGTAAATATTGAAGTGGTTGATAATCAGTATGGATAATTGTTTCTTTTCCCATTAAGTAATATTTCCACTTTTTCACACTCTATACTAATGCATACAATTCCTTATCATATGTGGGATAGTTAACTACTACAGAGTTAAACGTCTCAAAATGATAACATATGGGTTTGTCATGCTGTACCAACACTGCTCCCATGGCATAGTCACTGGAATATGTTTGGATCTCAAATGGTCTTTGAAGATCTAGCAGTGCTAGTGCTGGTGTTGTACTAATCTTTTCTTTCAAGGTGTCAGAGGCTTTCTGCTGTTTGCCTCCCCACTAAAATACCTTGTTCAATCTTGTTAAAGCATGTAAAGGAGCTGCAATTAAGGAAAAGTTAGAAACGAACTTTCTTCAATATTGTGTTGCTCCTAAGAAGCTTCTAACTTCTTAGCAGATTTGGTTTTAGGCCAGTTTACAATGACTACCACCTTAGAGGGATCTATCTTCAATTCACCATCCCCTACTATATGTCCCAAATAATTCAAAGATGTTTTCCCAAATTCACATTTTGAGAGTTTAACATAAATGTTTTCTCTTTTCAAAACATCTAGTGTCTTCTTAACATGCTTTAAACGTTCTTCCCATGTTTTGCTAAATATAATAATGTCATCTAGATATATAATAACAAAATCATCAAGAAAAGATATGAGCACATCATTCAGTATTCTCATGAAGGTGGCAAGAGCATCAGTTAAGCCAAAAGGCATAACCATCCACTCATACAATCCCTGCTTTGTTTTGAAAGCAGTCTTCCACGCATCTTGTTCTGCAACTCTGACCTGATGATATCCACTATGCAAGTCTAACTTGGAAAAATAAACAGCTTCCCTTAACTGATCTAATAGATCATCTATGCGAGGAAGGGGATAACAATTTTTTATTTTTATTTTATTCAGTGCTCAGTAATCAATGCACATTCTCCATGAGCCATCTTTCTTTCTCACCAAAATGATTGGTGACCCACATGGTGATGTGCTAGGTCTGATGAACCCCTTCTCGAGCAACTCCTACACCTACATCTTGATTTCTGCATTCTCTAAAGTGGACAACCTATACATCCCAATGTTAGGCAATGGAGCATCTTGCTACAAATTAATATCATGCACTATTTCCTTTATGGGTGGTAGACTTTAGGTTCTTGAAACAAGATATCATACTCTGAAACAACTTTTTCTAAATCAGCTTGTTGTTCAGCATCAAAGCCCTCAAATACATTGGTTTTATCAGGTTTATTTTCCTTTACAACCACCAGTAAAAATTGTCTTCATGAATTTACAATTCGTTTCATCTGCCCTGAGTTGATGAAAGTATAATTATTCTTGAGCTTATGATCTCTTACAAAGTATTCGATTCCATCTTTAACGAGTATATACTTGTTCTCGGCTCTATAGAAAATAGATTTTTTGTTGTAAAAGTAAGGACTTCCTAAAAAAATTCCACATATGTCCAAAGGAATTATATCTAACTCAACCTCATCTACAAATGCTAACCCAAAAGAGAACTTGAGTTTCCATTGTTTAGTCACTTGTAGTTGTGCTTTATCACTTAACCAACCTAATGGGTATGGTTTTTTATGAGGTGTAGTCAGTAATCCAAATTTCTTCACAATTGCTTTAGAAATTAAATTTACTTGTGAGCCACTATCAAACAAACTATAAATCTTTTGATGTTTGGAAATAACTCGGATATGGAAAAGCTCATGTATTTTTCTCTCATTTTCTTCATCAATAGTAGATTGTGTAGAATTACTATTAGATTCTTCAAAATTCTTACCTTTTATACCTGTGGCTGCAATGGTTGTTTCATCTCCTAATTCTAATCCCAAATCTTTCTAAATCACTGCAATAGCCTTCTTCTTATTTCCCTCGAACTTCTTAGGTCTCATCTCTGGATGCAGAATCCAATAGTGCTCATCATCATGCCCATCCTTCTTACAATGAGTGCATGAAGACTTGTGTTTTTGTGCAATGTTGGCCTTCCTCTCTTTCCATTTCTGTTTTCTTTTCTCCTTATTGTTGCTTGCAATGGGCTTGGATGATCATCCAACCTCTCGGTTCCCATTCTTTCCTCTAGCTTCTAGATGCATAGCTTGAACAGATACCTCATTTATACTAGTGGGATTAAACATGAGGACAGTGTGCGTCATGTAGTTGTGTAGACCACTGATGTAATTCAACAGAGTCTCAGGTGAGTCTAATGAGATTCCTAGAATCAATCTCTCTTCCTAAATTCTTGGGTGTAACCTGTACACTTTTCCCTTTCAATCGGCGAAGAGTTTGCGAGCTCATCATGACTTGTTGCATGTAGGCCAATGGATAGAATTGCTTTTTGATTGCAGAAACAAATTCACTCCAAACAGAAAGAGTCTTACCTTGTTTCTTCATGTCGGCTTGGGTCCTGCCTTCCCACAAAACCAAGGCAATGCCCCCAAGGTGTAGGCTAGCCAGCTGAATCTTGCTCTTGTCTGAGTCGATACTTTGCGCTCTGCAATAAACATAAATTTTTTTGATCAAATTTTCCAAATTTTATGCATTCAACTCTCCATCATATATTGGTAAATCAAATTTAACATCTAGTTTAATCAGAGATGTCTTCTTTTTATGTTCAGGGCTATTAGGAGGTGTGAGAAATTTTTCTTCTTTCCCTTTTCATTTTGAGTGGTCAAGGAGGAGAGACTCTTCTTCTCCATTATCTTGTTTGGAGCCTAATGATTCCTTGTATTTATGTTTTCTAAAGTCCTTATACATTTCCTCTACCATGGATCTCATGGCCAGGAAAATATCTATAAATTGAGGGTCTAGGCCCACGAAACCTTCCTCCGACATTGTCTTCTAAGGGTAGACTCTTCCAATTTCAAGATTAGTTTCGACCAACTCTCCTTCTCCTAATTTGAGCTTCGATCTAGTTAGCATTCATCAGCTAAATCTAGCACATGCTTGTCTAACCTTAACAACCTTTAGCTCTGATACCACTTGATCTGAAATCACCCCTAGGTGACATTAGGAAATTAATGAAGGTATTACAAACTCATGTGATAGGATGTGTGTCTATGTTATCTTGTACAATGGATCAATAAGATTGCAAAATACACAGACACTTGAAACAGTAAGAGATCACAGTAAGAAAAAATAAACACAGTAAAATTTAATAAGGTGTTCACCTAATCCTCCTGGGATATGTCTCCTAGTCCAACCTTTAGTGGTGGCCTTTTTATTATGTTTTCAAAGCAGAACCTTACAACAAGGAGCTCAATCTGAGTCTCACTTTACATAGGATAATTAGTAGGATGGCACTTGGAATTTCCAAGTCCATAGAGTTCACCGACTCCCCTTACCGAATTTTTGCCTCAATTGGTCTTTTTCTGCTTGATGCTACCCTTACTCTAATGGTCAGCTTGGATTCTCTGTCCTTTGCAACTTTGCCTCTCTTCCTGTGTCTCTTGGCCTTCGGCTTCTTCACTGCTTCTCTACCTCACTGTCTCCCTGCTTCCTATCAGCTTATGGATTTAAAGTCAGTTCTTTCCTTTGACTATTCATTTCGGCTTCTCGGCTTTCTGGATCACCGGCCTCTGCCCACTGGGACTCCTCTGCCGTGCATCATCATCACTTTGTAATGCTTTGCAGAGAGGTGGCCACCTATCTCCTTGCGAAATGAGTGTCAGTTCTTCCTGAATGGTCGTTTTTCCGTTATTTCCCAGATGCCCATGAAACAGATCCTTCTGCTGATCCATTGGTCAAATAGAACTTCAAATCTTATGTGTCATAGTTTATTTCTCCCTCGGGTTCGTTCATCCATCAGGTTGAACCTCCATCGTTGATCTGCAACCCCCAGATCCTATGGTCTTCGCTTATATCATGTGGTTGAGTTTCTCGACTGTTAGTCTGTGATGTAAGAAGTTTCTCTCTCTCCCCACTGGACATGTGTCACTCAGTGTATGGAATCACTAGGTACTCAGTTAAATCCACTTACCACCTGAAATGCCTCCGATATTCTGCCAGTTTTGAGCACAAGAGCAACCTTGTCAGTTTTAGTGCTTTATCATGGCTTTCCGATTTTCCTTGTGATCGAGTGCTCTAGGCTTTTCCTTCTCGAGGGGTTTTGCCTAGAGATAAGCGATTAGTGATTTGTGCTAATCGTGTATCAGAAACAGCCTCCATTTCTGGATCTAAGCTTCCCAATTGCCATTTTGGCGCCATGCACGATCTCCATGGGCCAACTGTCAGTGTGCTTTGACCGAAGGTCCTCATTGCTTCGTGCTGGCTACAAATTATTTTGAATAGCTATAAGATTTCTTGAAGTTTGTCATTCATTCTTAGCAATCATGGAATTGTTTGAGGATCCAATTCGGATCACTCATTTCCACGTTTCTTTTCCCTATGATATGATCTCCATCGTCCATCTCTTTACTTCACCCGCGCGATAAGATCTTTGTGGTTCATCACTCCTGTTAGCCTCGTCCATCCATCTCTTGACTTCAGCCACACGATTAAATCTCGGCCATTCATCTCCTATTAACCTTGTTCATCCATCCACTCACCTAAGCCTTTGCAATAAGATCTCCACTATTCATCTGGTTAGTTAACCTTGTTTTCCCATCTATCTATGTAACCTCCCACAATCCAATCTCCGCCATTCATTTTCCTTTCACCCAACTGATCCAATGGTTCTTATTCATTGTTACTTCCTCACGTCCTCCTTTCATTGATTTTGGCCTCTGATTTCTTTCTAGCATGACCATGTGTGCCCACACACCCACACTCGACACGAAATAACCTGACCGGCCCTGTGCGAGCCGACCTGACCCGCCCAAACTTATTTGCACAGGCACCCACACACGACACGACCTGAACTTCCCAAATGAAATTTTATGTTTCCATGGGTGCACGACCCGAATGAAAGCACGAGGGAGAATCAGGCATACGGGTCACATGAACGTGAACGATTCACATAGGCGGTCACGACTTATCATTTTTGGCATGGCTGCATGTGCTCGATCATAGACACATGGCACAACATGACCTTACCACCCTGGGCAAGCTGATCCGACTCGCTCGAATGCGTTTTCACGGGCACCCACACACAACATGACCCGACCCACCCGAATGAAATTTGGGCTTTCCATGGGTGCATGACCCGAACAAAATTTGGGGTTTCCATGGGTACACGACCCCAATGTAGGCACGAGGGAGCATCAGGAAAATGGTTTGCATGAACATGTAGAATACACATGCCTTCTCATGACTTAGCATTTTTGGCATGACCACGTGTGCCTGGGGACCCACACATAGCACGACATGACCCGACCCAACCCGCCCAAAATTATTTGCATGGGCACCCACACACAAGATGACCCAACCCACCCGAACAAAATTTTGGGTTTCCATTTGTACACGACCTGAATGAAGGCATGAGGGAGTGTCGAGCAAAGGTCGCATGAATGTGTAGAAGACACATGGGTAGTCATGACTTAGCATTTTTGGCATGACCATGTGTGCCCAGGCACCCACACATGTCACGTCATGGCACGACCCAACCCGCCCAAACAAAATTTGGGGTTTGCATGGGCACGCGACCTGAACAAAGGCACAAAGGTAGGAATATCTTTGACTCGAATACATAAATATACCTAGTGTAACATGCCCTTAAGGTCTTCAACATTTTTTTTGACTCTTTGACTCACCTATAGCACTTTAACATGTGCTAGGCCTAGTTCAATGAGCAAGAAACTCGTTGATAAGTATAATATATATATATATATATATATATAATATATATATATTATATTATATATATATAATATATATATTCTTGAATAAATACAAATATCAAAAGAACATTTATGAAGACAGAACATAGTTACACTTTCTTCAACACCCCCTCTTAACTAGGGAGGTATTCATAAATCATTACAAAGCGTTTGGATTTTTTTCAATCTTGAATAATTTACATAAGAGAAACCAGATTAGCAATCCATCTTTTATAGCATCATAGTAGCCAATATCATTCATATCAAGGCCTTGACTAATAGCTTTATCTCTCATAAGATCAAAGCACAATTTTCGTAAGACCAATGTCTTATAAACACCTTTTTGAGGGATCTTGTCAAATAGTGATTCATTGACCACGATGTTCTTCACATGGTTGATATCTTTCTTCATTTTCTTCTTCTTGGATTGATTAGTCAACCACCTTATACTCCTTATGAGATCATTTCTTCATGTCAACCTTTATTGCATTATAGTACATGCCTCTGAGCATATTATTGGCGAAAGAGATCCTTTTATTCTTGATCATGATTCTAGAACTTTTCCCATGAACCAATCTATATGATTTCATGACTTAAAATTTGATGCATACATACCTCATCTTGATTATGCTTTTATCATCTCAGTTTCATTTGATAGTTCTCCTTGATTGGTGTAGCATTTCTTGCTTCCTCTGCTCTCGCATGTATATCATCCTTTCTCGAATCCCATAAATGGGACTCCCAATGAGGCATCTGCCCTTATGTATGGACCCTATTTTGAATATTCTATCAGAGGATCTTGAAGACCCTTGTCTTGCAAATGTTTCTTCCTTTGATGATGTAGGCCTTCTAAGAATTTTAATCATCATCAATCATTTTTTCATTGTGGATGAGGCCCTATAATAGGTATGCTCCTTCTATATGAATACCTTGAGATATATCTACACCATGCGCCTATATTCTAGAAGATATCTTTAACCATGCAATCTTTTCTATTTCATATGATTCGATACTAATCAAAACTTTGAAAGAATACTTTAAGCAAAGAGGTTGACTTATTCTTAGTAGCAATCTAGAGGATCTTCCTTTTTTGCTTCTTGTCTTCTTCTTTCACTTCTTGAGTTACATGAGCTTCTTCACTTTTCTTTTGTCGTTGTTGTCCTTCATAAGTTTAGGACAATTCCTTTTGTAGTGTCCATATTCTTGGCATCTAAATCATTGGAATTTGGACGTAGTGGTCCCAATAAATTTGTTTCTTTCCTTGCGAAAATACATTGAGGTATACTCAGAAGGGGACATATACTTACTTGATAGAGTTTGTGATGTAGTGAACTTTCTTTCTTCTTGAAGAATTGATGGAATGCCTTCCTTATATCTTGATGTTCTTCAAGTTGATTTCTTCAAATGGACTTGCTTGATGATGAGATTTTCTTGATTACTTGACTTGTAGTGCCTTTCCTTTTTGAATATGGTGTAGCTTGATGTAGGTCCCTCTTTGATTTGTTCTTCTTGTAGGTGCCTTTATACAAGGCTTTTCTTCTTACTTTGTAGTCTTCCATAATGAATGACAGATGGTAGACCCTCTTGTCCTTGATGTGATTGAGACTTCTTGGATTGATGCCTCAACTTCATAGATGTTCTTAAGATTCCCTTTCCTTGATATGTCACCTTAGCTTTTATATTGTGTTGAAGAATTTGGGGAAATTGGGTATAGTAGGATTCTTCTAGACTTGATAGCAATTTGTGAAGATATTTTACAATTTATCTTGTTAGCCTAATATTCTTCTCTTCTTATTAATTCATTGTGTTTACTTCATCAATTTGGTGGGAAAAAAATAAGAACAAGAACACAAGATGTTGGCTCTCTGCTAGGGAAAATCCTCTCTCACATAGAGAGGAAAACCCTTTCATAAATTTTTCTTATTGAAGCTTCTTATTGATAAATGTCAAACCTTACACCCTTGACAAGGATATCCTTTAAGCACAAGTCAAGCCCTTCATCCTCTCTCCACTTTGTTTCTCAGGCACTTCATTCGCTGACACTTCATTCTTCTTTCAACTTTTTATAGTCCTTGGTAGACTAGCTCTAGAAGAGACTCCAACCTTTGATCCTTAGTGAGGTCCTTTACCAATGAAGAAACCTTCATTCTCTTGACCAACCGAGCCTTTTTATTGATGTGAGGTTGTAGACTCGATGTCTATGTGCTTGGGAAATGACTTCCATTGTAGGAGTGACACAAAAACAACAAGTTTACTATACCCAAGTGATTTCCATCATGACGAGACATGGCAACCCCAAATTTTCCACACTTGGGAGGCTTTCAAAAAGGTAGGACATGGAAACCTTGGGTTCCCTGCAATTTGGAAACTTTTGTTGAGGAGGGACTGGGAGGCCCCATGTCACATCCCTACCCTAGTGGTAGTATTTCAAACACACATAAGTGGGTGAGACAACACCGTAATTTTTCCTTTTACCAATACTTGAGTACACAGTCTGCACCTACTTCAACACGGTCAATTTTCCAATAAGTGTTCTTAACAATGAAGTGGAAATAACTTATCATATCATCTTGTTGTGTGGTCATGCTGCATGGCATGTAGCCTTCATGACACAACTTCATACCTAAACTCCGATCAGTGTCACCTGTGCTCAAGTATGCCATCGGTCTGCTTGAATATCTGTTCTGTGGCACCCAAGCTTTTCCTGTCGGTGCGGGCCATAGTGAGGGTACATCGCCCACACGTAGTGCGACCTACCTATATAGTCAGTAACTTGACCTTCTCTACCTACCTGCACTACTAATTCTAACCCATCCATTGTAATCTACGCACCGATGTAGCCCTTTTACCCATGGCCTTCTCTTCCTTTTGTTTTCTCACAACTCCTTCCTTCACACTTTTTCTGTGATGTGGAAGTTTGAGTTCGATATCCCTTGGTCAAATGCCATCCTCCTTACTTATACACATCCTTTCACCCAAGGGCCATGTCTCTCAAGGATAAAAAGGGTCGGCTCCATCATCATCCATGCCTGGTTGACCAGTCACATAACCTCGACACACCCCATTCCAGGTAACCATTGCATCCCTTCGTGTGCATCGTCGCACCCATGGGTTGGCTCCAACACTTAATAGATTACACCCATCACCACATGTTGTGCACCTGTCAGCTTTGGTTGGGGCGCGACATGGAAGCCCCAAGTTTCCCCAGGTTTGGGTACCAGGGCGTGACGTGGAAACCCCAAGTTTTGGGTGCGACATGGAAACCCCAAATTTTGGGCGTGACATGGAAACCCCAAATTTTGGGCATCGAGTGGAAACCCCAAATTTTTGGCATTGGGGCGTGACATGGAAACCCCAATTTTTCCCATTCTTAGGTGCCTTTTCCACCGCAATGTGGAAACCCAATATTTTGTGCATTGGGGCGCTACATGGAAACCCCAATTTTCTCAGGCTTCAATGCCTTTTCTGCCATGACATGGAAACCCCAAATTTCCCATCCCCAAGAAAAGAATTTCTGAGATGTGAGCAATAAAAAAATGTTATTTGGAAGAAAAGGCAAAGGCACAAGAGTGAGAGAGTTGTCCGGATTTGTTTTAATAATGTTTGACAAGAGCAAAGCTCTGAATCGAGGTGACCAATGGCTGAATCTTAGTGGATCATGGCAGCAAGGCCACTCTTCCACTTACAATACCCCATCATGTATTTAAGTCATCTGCAAAGGATTCTTCTTAATGAACATTTGGAATTAAACTCCAAAGCTTCCCTGACCAAGATGCTTCACGGTCACGGTTTGCAAATGACACGGGCCCCTGGGGGCGGCAAAGCGATGCCCCTACTGTGGGTTGAGATATAGTGGAAGAGTGACATGCACTAATTCTAGCATGGATTATGACTTAGAGGTATTCACTCATAATCCAACACATGGTAGCTTCATGCCTCTGGCTTTTCAACCAAGCACGATGACCAATTGTGTGAATCAATGGTTCCTCTCGTACTAAATTGAATTGCTATTGTTGTGCAGTTCATCAGTAGGGTAAAAATAACCTATCTCATGATAGTCTAAACCCATCTCATGTTCCCTATTAGTGGGTAAACAATCAACACTTCGTGAATTATGCTTCACAATGGTAGGAAGAGCCGACATCAAAGGATCAAAAAGCAACATCGTTATGCACGCTTGGATGCCACAAGCCATTTATCCCTGTAGTAACATTTCTGACACCTCTAGCTTCAAATTCCAAAAATTTAAAGGATTGATAGGCCACACTTTCACTGTTTGTATTCATACTGAAAATAAAAATAAATTAGATTTTATCCTTTTTTTCCACATGAGATTTATGTTCTCGTTGATCTCATCCTAGGACACTTGTGTTATCATTTAAAATATGTGCCACCCTAGCGAAACTTCCCACCTAACAATGTCTTTTGCTTGAACTGACCTACTGAAACATGCCTTAAGGCCAAAAAGAGGGGTAATTCCTCATCTCTACCCCATGGAATAAGTAAAATAACATTAAAAGTAGTGGTATTTCACTTCTTTCGAAAATGGTTCCCACTTATTCTACACCTCTCAAGTCATTTCACAAAGTTGGACTAGAGTCAAGCTTAACAATGTCTTCTTTCCGCTGAATCTACCAAGCTCATTCCCATGGTTGTGGTTTCAATAGATATTAGATATATATAATGGGAATCTCGTTAATCGATTCATGTGTGTCACTAATTAGATGATGAGGCATTTGGCTACCTTAAGAGAGTCATAGTTACTCCTGCCAATTACTTACGCTTGGTTGAATTTCTTCACTTTGACATTTAAAGTACTAGGTAGAAATCACATTGTGTTAGCATATGTAGGGACCATCGAAATGCATTGTTTTAATTAAACAATCATATTCCCCTTGTCCATACCAGTTATGTGTCGATCGTTCGCTGCCTAGGGAAAAGCCCCCAGTAGGAGACATTCTACAATTGTAGCCCAATTGGTACGTGATTTCTTGCCCAATCGTAGACCACTAGGCCCAACCTTTACAACCAATCCTTTTCCCAAAGTTACGGATCCATTTTGGTGACTTCCCTTACCTACATTGTTCTAATGACCATAGGTTGTTAGCCTTGGATACCTGATACAGTTATGAGTATGACCGGGCATGAATTGTACTCGGTCCTCCAAATTTTCAAGGGTCGTTGAGGGTGCACCGGACACCGCAAGATATGTGATGCTCTTCCAGCCACTAGACCCTATCTCTAGGTGAACTGATTCTAGGGTGGGAAATTTGTTAAAAAGAAAAGATAACTCTTCTCAAGCCCTCGAGGACGTCTCTGAATTTCCTAACATTGCCACCCACCACCATGTCCCGGTTCGGGAATATTAACCCAATTCTCTTTCAATGCTCGTGTAGAGTGCACCCTTGATACAAGGCTTTCCCATCTCTTAAGATCGACTGACTCATGTCCAAGTGTTGTTCACATGGAATCTTTCCCCACTTCAGTGTTCAAAGTTTTCATTTGAATATTTACTACTAGTACCAAGATCTACACTGGGGGGCGATCCACCCAAGCTTATGCTCGAGGTTTCTCAATGACCCTCGTGTCCTCCTACTCATCGAAGCTAGGAAATGGCTCCGACGGTCGAGTATAGGTTGCGCGCTTCAGCACCATCCATTTTCGAGGCTAGTTTATTTGGTAGGTGAGTTGTTACACACTCCTTAGTCAATTTCGTCTTCCATGACCACTGTCTTGTTTTCTCAATCAACCAACACCCTTTTGTGGGATCTCAATTAGCATGCAATTCAGTACCATAACTTGACTTTTGGTTCATCCCACATCACCAGATCGCCTTACAAAAATGGCCCACATGGAGCCCTCGATTCCATGGCATGACTCAATGGAGTAGTTACACCCCCTTACCTATTTAAATTATGATAATAGGTCCAAGATGTTATGCCCCCGATGCCTCTAATAATTTTATTTACCCAATAAAATTTGCATGTGAGCTCCAACGATACTGAGGGAAAGTTTGGAGGAAACCAACTACTAGATGGTTCGATTAGTGTTTCACCCCTATACCCAAGTGAGATGAACGATTTGCACGTTAGTATCGCTATGAGCCTCCACCAGAGTTTCCTTTGGCTTCACCCTGCTCATGTATATTTCACCATCTTTCTGGTCCCAACAGGTGTGCTTGCACTCGAACCCTTCGCATAAGCTCAAGGTTAGTCAACAATGCACTCTCCCAGAGAGGGGATCTTTCTTGTCATCTTCCTTGTGCCTCGCGGGTTTTCAAACCCGTCGACTCCCACACATGTTAGACTTCTTGGTCCATGTTTCAAGATGGTTCAAATGGAAAGCCTACCAACCAACACCATGAGCACACAGGTGCACACGACCTACCACAAGGTCACACACTTCATTCCTCAACCACTACATGGAAAACCGACAAGTAGTAGTCCACCTGCTCTTGCGACGATGCAGTAGCCCATGCTGGTTTGCACCTCAAGTCAAGCAGTGGACCAGCTTGAGCCATTCCACATCTAACCAAGACACATCGACAACCTCCATCTACTTCCCTCCCAATAATTTCAAACACTCTTTAACTCTCTTTTCCAACTCATTTTCATCTTTCCATCATGGTACTTGTTCGCCATCAAACTCTCACCTGTATTTAGCATTAGACAGAATTTACCACCCAATGAGGGTTGCATTCCCAAACAACCCGACTCACCTACAATGCATGTTGATGTGGCAGGGTCCTAGCCCAACAGGGTTGCCACCCTCTTAGGTGCCCCCTTGCAAGGGGCTTTGCCTGGGTCTACCACTGAGGACACTTCTACTGACTACAATTTAGGTGATGCCGCTACCCAATTTTCATGTTGGGCTTTTCCCAATTTGCTCACCACTACTAGGGGAATCCTTGTAAGTTTCTTTTTCTCCACTTAATTATATGCTTAAATTCAGTTGGTGTGCTTGCCTAAGGTGAGGTTGCAAGTGGGAGCTCAATCTGTCCTTCCTGATGGGAGGAAAAAGGAGAGAAATGAAAGTTCGATTGATGCCACAAAAATCCCACATCAGCTAACACCAACTACCCATCCAAGGGGACAAGATCACCGCCCGTCGACGCATAGACCACATTTCAGCCAACTGCACCACATTGGGCATGAATGACCAGCTATGATGCTCCCTAACATATTGTAGGGAGCGTATTTGAATGGCATGCAATGCCTAGACAGACCTGCCCTTCACCAAGGCCTCAGGCACAAATTCACGGGATTCTGCAATTGACACTAAGCATCTCATTTCAATATGTTCTTCATCGTAACAAGAGCCGAAATATCCATTGATAAGAGTCGTTTCCACATATTACTAACAAAGCTATTGCAACACTGAATAGGGGAACCCCCCATGACAAATGTAAGGCTAAGGGCCAAAAGGAGGAAAGGAAGAAAAACACATGAAAGAAAGAGAAACAAAGGTGTCTACCCCCTCATAAGAGGAGGCTCAAACAGACACCATTGCAAAAAGGGGATAAATGGATGGAACAACGATCGAAAAGGACTAGGGTGGCCACCACGGGAGCTCACACTTCTTTTAATCCTTCCTGAGCACCAGTCCACAACAATTCCCCCTTTTCTCCGTAAACCTGGGGACCGAAAGGAAGAACGGAAGAAAACAAGGTAAAATAAATAGAGATCCAACATGGTTGCCAGCTCACAAGGGGGGGCTCAAGAAAAACACAAGCCTTCCAAGCCTTGTTCCTTTGTGAAAAGGGGGGAATTAAAGGGGACGATGATTGAGAAGGACTAGGGTGGCCAACCCGAGAGCTCACACTACGTTTATTCCTTCCTGAACACCAATCCATAACAATCCCACATTTTCTCCATAAATTTAGGGGTGGAAAGGAAGAAGGGAAGAAAACAACATGAAAGAAAGAGATATCAACTTGGCTACTGGCTCATAAGGGGAGGCTCAAATAAGAACTAGCTTCCCCAATCCCATGCCTTTGCAAAAATGGGGGAACTGTAGGGAATGACAATCGAGAAGGACTAGGGTGGCCAACCTAGGAGCTCGCACTCCATTTCGTCCTTCCTGAACACCAATCCACAACAATCCCACCTTTTCTCCATAAAGTTAGGGGCAAAAAGGAAGAATGGAAGAAACCAACATGAAAGAAAGAGATATCAAACATGGCTACCAACTCACAAGGGGAGGCTTAAACAGAGAAAAAGATTTCCCAATCCCATGCCTTCGCAAAAATGGGGGAACTAGAGGGGACAACAATCGAGAAGGACTACGGTGACCACCCTAGGAACCTGCATTGCTTTTTGTCCTTCCTGAACACCAATCCAAAAAAATCCCACTTTTTCTCTGTAAAGCCAGGGGCCAAAAGGAAGAAGGGAAGAAAACAACATGAAAGAAAGAGATATCAAACGTGGCTACTGGCTCACAAGGGGAGGCTCAAACAGAGAATAAGCTTCCCAAACCTCGTTCCTTTGCAAAAATGGGGGAAATATAAGGAGCACATTACTGAGAGGTAAAAAACCCCCCAACCTAACACAAGGCTTAAAACGACAAATACACTAATATAAAACGCAACCCGCTATTGCACCCCTCCATGTACAAAACATCCAATAGCCTTTCCAGTGAGAAAGTCAACGGGGTTCAAGAATCAAAATCCAAAGATGAGTTGTCATAGACCGACACTCATTGATGGAGAAAGCCACGAGCCACAAATACATCGATGGTGCAAGGCCACTAAAGAGAGGGATGTCCGCAAAGCGTACATCATGAAACCAAGAAATGACCAAGTCAAAGAGAGAAACAAAGAGACAACCCGCTACTTATTTCCTTAAAAGGGGAGTGGCTCATGAGAGGATGAGGAATTCCCTCAATGGAAAAGGAATGAGATAATAATGCCACCTCATGCCCATTAGTGGGAAAATTGCGATCTCGATGGAGCTCAAACTGAGTGAGGGGTTTTTCACTACATAGACACCCAACCCTTCTACGAGGGCATATCGAGGAATGGTCGGGAGAACTAGGGTAGCTAGTCCAACGAGTTGAACTACTCTTCATCCATCCCATATTGACCCCACCCCGATAATTTCCCCTCATGAAAAGTTTGAGGTACCAGACACGCATACAACTACTCCCTTGACCCAACCACCAGCAAAACCGCTCACCTAAGCAACACATAAACCATCGCCGCCTTTTTGAGAGAACCAAATATGGAGGCTTGTACCCTTGGCTCATGCCTTCTAATGAATAAAAGACCGAGACCCTCCTGTATGAATGATTCTAAATTTAACCATCATATTTCCCAAGTACCTTAATTGTAGCAACCATGCCCTGCCAAATAGATCGTTGGAGAGGGCTCCCAAGAAAAAAGCTTTCAAACTCCCTATAGAAACACAATGGGGGAAAGAAAACCAAAGGATGGGTGGGACAAGCACAAGCATGGCTTGCACACATGAAAAAACAAGCATGATCTCAAGAGAAGCAACCAACAATGTTCCTACCAAACACCAAACCTGCTCCCCTAGAGACACACCACACAACCCCACATTGAAATAAAAACTCACCCAACCTGAACCAAAAAAGAAAACCCCTGCTATTAGTGATCCTACTATAGGTTCACCTACAGTAACCTTATTACGATTTCTTGTTCCTCTAAATGATAAGGTTCATTGAACTTCTCACGACATCAATGACAGCAAACCTCCATTTTCGATGCAATTCGAACACTTCACTAATCATTCAATCAGTAAGATTGATGGGCGATGTGTACAAATGGCAAGGACGTATTCAACATGATTTGATGACACATGCTTACTAGGAATTCCTCGTTGAAGACCAGTAATTGCAATGGTCTATCCCCATCATGATGCAATTTGAAAATATTTCCCAATCCTCTCGAACAATGAAGAAAAACTCGTTGGCTACATTAGTGTAGCGCGCGTGTGGCAAAGAACATCTAAGTGAATCAAAGACATGTTATTTCCTCAAACTTCCATGTCCTAAATGGCCATAGTCCCTCTAAGAAGCTGGTTGTGAAGGGGAACCTCCACGTAGATGGTTAGCAGGTTGAGGTCTCTTTCATTATCGGAACTAACCAGACAAATCGCTCCAC
Source organism: Pinus taeda (assembly GCA_000404065.3). NCBI lineage: Eukaryota > Viridiplantae > Streptophyta > Pinopsida > Pinales > Pinaceae > Pinus > Pinus taeda. Next base: position 43,924 of record APFE030117769.1, read on the forward strand.
CAACTAAGAACAACCATGCACCACCAGCCATAGAATAAAGAAAGAGCTCTCAATTTGTCAATCCTTACTATGTCTGGACCTGGTAAGTTTCCTCATATTGAGTCAAATAAAGCCACAAGTTCCACTCCTGGTGGTGCTCTTCCATCAATTATTTTATGTTTCAACCTTGCGACCATACTTCCCCCGGAACCCAAACACTATGATTTCTTAGAAGGTGTTGGTAGAGTCCTTAGAGCAATGTCCCCCAATCCCTAGTCAACATTGTTTATGGTTGAGCTAGGATGGTATCTGATCATCTTCAAGCCCCCAACTTTCATTCTTGATTAATGCAAGAATTTCACCTCTGACAATGAAATACGAATGCCCTTAACACTCCTTATTAATCATTACTCCAGTCCCAAAGGCCAACATAATAGGACTAGACTCCTATCACATTATTCCATGCTAATGTTTTCAGATCATAAGCTTGCTTTGAGCACTCTAATTTTTTCATAGTAATAATGTCGGAGCCGCGACCTAGCCAATTAAGGCTAGGAGCATGCCGCCGATAAAATTGACGAAAGGGCAAGTGCACACTGAGTAGGTGGACCGACATTTATTACCCAATACCTAGCTACAAGATTTTTAACTGCAATAACTTAAATATACACTATTGGAGCTGGAATTACCACGGCTGCTGGCACCAGACTTGCCCTCTAATGGATCCTCGTTAAGGGATTTATATTATACTCGTTATAATTACCAAACTCAATGAGCCTAGTATTGTTATTTATTGTACTACCTCCCCATGTTAGGATTGTGTATTTTGCATGCCTGCTACCTTCCTTGGATGTTGTTGTCATTTCTCAAGCTCCCTATCTCGAATCGAGCCGTAATTCTCTTTTCTATCCTACCATTGAAAGTTGATAGGGAAAAAAATTGAATGAAGCATTGCCAACATAAGGGTTGTGCAATCCATCAAATTATCATGATTCACCAGAGAAGCGGGAAAACTCGCACAAGCCTTTTATCTAAAAAATGCATCCCTTCCAAAGAGTCAAGACTTGGTGGAAGCATTATCTATAGAATTACTACAGTTATCCAAGTAGTATGGTACCATAAAAAAAATTATAACTGATTTAATGAGCCATCCAAAATTTCATAGTCTAAATTAGTTCATACTTAGACATACATGGCTTAATATTTGAGACAAGCACAAGAATACTAGCAGGATCAACTAGGTAGCACCGTCCCAGTTCAAAGGGAATTTTGTGTGCTCTCTTACAAAGAGACAACTTGAACACCCATCAAGTCAAATAGATATCAAAATATCATGTAAAACTTCTATGCCTTGCACCTCTCGCATCCCAAGAAGGAAGCACACACAATATGTCGATGACATGGTGAACAAATGGGTAGACCTCCAGATACACAAAGCACCAAGGCCACTCTAGAGTTTGCAACTCTTGGAAATAATACTGAAAGGAGGGGTGAATCAGTATTAGCAAGTTAATAATATTTCATTTCCATAAACAGATTTATATATGCTACTTTTGTTAATGCAACTTGTGTGTATACACAATTATGTTTAGAGCAATAGGTGTATACCTTGCAAACTTATAATTTAGTTAGTTGATCTTTAATATGTGTATCAAAACCATATAAAAAGTAACCAGATGTAGTAAACAGAACAGGCAATCACACACATGAACACAAGATATAAGGTGGAAACACAATGTGGGTGAAAACCACCTGCTGCAATCGTCTCTATATTTCTTTAATAAGAAACTTCTTTTTACAAATTTTGTACTGGTGAAATCTTACACTAGTACACAGGCTTCTACCTACAGAAGGCTAGAACCTTCTCTCATTCTCCAACTTTTCCTAGAATGGAGCTACGCCCTCCTTAGCTCTTGTACTAGCTCATATGTTTACTAGTACATAGGTGTTGACCTATAGAAGGCTACAACCTTCTCGTTTCTTCCAGGGACCATGTTTCATAAATTTTCAGACTGAATCCATCAATACCATCAAGAAAATATCAAATATATCTGCATCAACCAATCTCCTTTGTACCAACCAAAACTGAATCAAACAATCACTTTTTTGAATGCTGTAACCAGAATACAGTAATCAGAACTCAATCTAGAACCCAAAACACTGCAATAGCAAACAGAAGTAGCTAAAATATATGTTATGAGGAGTACGCTACTTCAATGTGTTAAACCTACATGCATATGCACTTTTCACAAGGAAAACCTGTGTACATTCTTTTTCAAATGTCGAACCAGCATGTATAGGTGCCTTTGCTATACTGAACCTACGTACAGATCTATAAAAGATGATTTAACCTTTACAACTATTCAGACATCAGTTATACCCATATCATTAGATTTACAAATTACGGCATGCGCGAATTATTCAAATAAAAGATCAAAACCACATAAAGATACTTCTCTTCAAGCCTTAAGATCAATATAACTTATCCTTCTTCAAGCACTTAGGTTCCTCCTTTATTAAGATCCAACTATGCACCATAACCCAATGACCAGTATTCTAGATCTTGCTCTTCATTAGATATTCAATACTTGAGTTCCTTTTCCTAATGATCTCCTCCTCCTTTTATATTCTTAGGCATTACTCAATACCATGGTCTAAAACCACTTGAATCAATACCTTGGACCAAATACCTGGGGTCAACACTTCGAACAAGATACCTTGGATCAATACCATGGGTAAAAATACCAAGGACCAAATAGCATGGACCAAAACCAAGTTTTCCAATATGTATGCTCTTTTCCTTGCGTGAAAGTGTGTTTATATGCATACGTGCCTTTTGGTCTATGAACCCGCATGTATATGTGGCTTGGTCAAGGGGAACCTGCATATATTTCTTTTTCCTTCATTCTGTGAGCCCGAACTGTGATCTGTCATCTAAGTGAGTTACCATCAAGGAAAACACCTGTGTCATAGTGCCAAACATGTGTTATAATGCCAAAAATCTCCCCCTTTGGACTTGATGGCAACCCCAAGTCACTCTCCCCCTTTGTCATCAAGGGAAAAGGGTTATGCTCCCCCTGAGTACATGTTGAATTCTCCGATATGCTGAAGTGTGATGTTCATGCTCCCCTTGACTGTAAGAAAGGTCTACAAAAATATTTTCTACAAGAAGAACATGAATCTATACATCATAAATGACCTTCATATCACCAAAGGCTTATACATACATCCATATCCCAACCAAGTGGGGATATACCAAAAGTTTATACATGTCAAAGCAAAAACATTACATCATTCATCCCATGCATAGTGGGGAAACAAAATAGGTTGTTACATGACCTTCATAATAAAAGATATACATGACACAGAGACAATATCTAAGACAAGACTATGACAGTTATCAACAACTATCATCAACAACATTTGTCAATCACCATCCAGACCAACAACCAAGATCTCCCTTTGTAACTGTTCCACCTGAATAAAAAACAACTATGAATTTGCACCAAGATATTCTAGGATAATGCCAACAATTCATTATTAGAAGTATATGCTACCCCTGAACCTATGCCAAATGATCATTGTTAGACCCATATCAGACTCTTTTCATCCTGAGTCTGGCCCACTGATATTCTTCAAACCAACATATACGCGACTGTATCTACAACAACTGGCATATGTACACAGATGTGCTTCATGAAACTCGCTTACAACCACTGTTCTCTGAAATAGATAAGTGTCAATGACAAGATGATGCATCAACTACTCCTCACTTTTGTCTAAGGTATTCAAATTTCTCTCTAGGTAGTGGTCTGGTGAATATATCATCAACCTATTCCTTGGAGGGAACATACTCCAATTTGACTTTTTGTTCAAGCACTTGTTCCCATAGAAAATGATATTTGATAGGTATGTGCTTGGTCTTGGAATGCATGACTGGATTCTTTGAAATATTGATTGCACTTGTATTATCATATAGAATGGAGATGGGTGGAGTACATGTGATTTGAATGTCTTGCAATGTTTACGTCATCCAAAGGAGTTGTGTGTACCAAGATGCAATAGCCACATATTCTGCTTTAGCTGTAGATAATGCAATTGAACTTTTTTTCTTGCTGAACCATGACAGTAATCTGGAACCCATAAAGAATGCACCGACACTAGTGCTCTCTTTTTCATCCACGCTTCCTACCCAATTTGCATATTTATATGCATGAAGTGTTAGATCTATATCTCTAGGATACCATAGACCAAAATTTTTTGTTCCTTGAAGATATTTGAAAATTTATTTGACTACCTGAAGGTGTGATTCCTTTCAATCTACTTGGAATCTTCCAACTCTTCCCACTTCATGCATGATGTCTGGTCAGGTACATGTTAGATAAAGTAGACTACCAATCATGAATCTATAGGTTGGTTGATGTACTGCTGTTGATTCATCATTTGCGCCGAGGCTGCATCCTGTTACCGTAGGGGTACATACTTGTTTAGAATCTTCCATGCCATATTTCTTCAAGATCTACTTGAGGTACTTGGTTTGTGATAGAAAAATACCATCTTTATTTTGTTGAACTTGTAAACCAAGAAAATATTTGAGCTCACCAAGAAGGGACATTTCAAATTCTTTTTGCATTACCAAAGAAAAATTTTGACTCATCGCTTCTTCATTGCTACCAAAAATGATATCATCAACATACACAACAAGTATTAGCAATTTATCAATGTCAATTTTTATATATAGATTATTATTCGTTGATCCTTTTGAAAAACCTTGTTGATGAAGGTATTTGTCAAGATGATAATACCAGGCCCTTGTAGCTTGTTTTAGACCATAAAGAGCCTTTCTGAGTCTGCATACAAGTTTTGGATCATTTCCAAGAATGAATCCATCTGGTTGCTAAATATATACTTCTTATTCTAGGTCTCCATTAAGAAAAGCATATTTCACATCCATTTGATATAATTTGAACTTCTGAAAGCTAGAAAGAGCAAGGAACATTCTTATGGATTCAAGTATAGCAACAGGTGCAAAATTTTCTTCAAAGTCTATACCTTCTTGTTGAGCATACCCTTTACAAACAAGTCAGGCCTTGTTTCTAATAACTTCTCCATTTTCATTCATCTTGTTTTCGAATATCCATTTGGTTCCTATGACATTTTTATCATTAGGTCTAGGAACCAATTCCCAAGTATTATTCTTCTTAATCTGCTCAAGTTCTTCATTCATGGCCTTGAGCCAACATTCATCTTTGCATGCTTCATTTACATTTTGTGTTTCGACGGAGGAAAGCAATGCTAGATAGCTTGAAGCTTCTGTAATAGTTCTTCTTGTCTGCACATCTACCTCTTTCTACCGAAAAATTTGAGTCTCTGGATGATTCTTCTGAACATACCTAGATGGAGTCTTTTCTTATACCCTTATCTATTCTTTTGATGCCTCATTGGTTTCTTCTTCAGAATTAGTATGACTTGATGTGGAAGGATAGTCCTCATCTTCTTCACAATCTTTGGTTTTTACCTGCTTTTGATTTTTTCCTGCTTCATCAACCAGAACATCAATAATTTCAACAATTTTCCTAAGCTTTTATTATAACACTTATATCCTTTACTTTGGGAAGAGTAACTAAGGAGAATGCCTTCATCTGCTCTAGGTTCAAACTTGCCAAGTTTTTCATCAGTCCTTTTGATGTAACATTTGCTTCCAAAAACTTTGAAGTATTTTACAGTAGGAGTCTTACCATACCAAAGTTCATGTGGAGTTTGAGTGTTGTTTTTCCGAACGTTTTTTTATTGAAAATAGTGACGGCAACAAATGCAGCTTCACCCCAGAAGGTTGCAGGAGTTCCAGACTCATCTAGCATAGCACGAGCCATTTGTTGAACAATTCTGTTCATCCTTTCTACCATTCCATTTTTCTGAGGAGTCCTTGCGGTAGAGAATTCCCTTCTTATTCCATGTTCTTAACATAAGTCGAAGAATTCATTCGAGGTAAATTCCCCTCCTCAAACAGAACTGAGGCATTTGATTTTGTGATCGAATTCATTTTCAATCAAAGCTTTGAATGCTTTGAAATTTTCGAATGCTTTGTCTTTATGCATTATTAGTCCTATCAAACACATTCTAGAAAATTCATCAATGAACAATATAAAGTATTATTCTCCAGGAGGTGACCTTTTCCTAGATGAACTACATAAACTAGTGTGAACAAGTTCAAGAGGCTTACTAGCTAAACCTTCCTTCTCAGGGAAATGTTCTCTAGTTTTCTTACCAAATTGACATGATTTGCATATTGTATTCTCTAGAATGATAATATCAAGAAGATCATGAATAGCCCAGTATCTGCATGCTTTTCTTATTTGAGAGAAACTTAGATTCCCCAATCTTCTGTGCCATAACTAGTGTTCATCGTTTTTGCTTAGGTAGCATTGTTGTTGTCCCTCCTTGAGTATGTATAGGTTGTTTGGAGTTCTTACACCTATGATCACTATTTCTCTTGTATCAAGTTCACGAACAATACATCCATTTGATCGAAATACTACCTCATTTCCTTGATCACACATTTGACTAACACTCAATAGATTATGCTTTAGACCATCAACATACATAACATTCCTAGCTTTAACCTTTTCTTTTAAGAAAACTGAGCCTTTACATTTTATGACTGCAGGAGTGTCATTACCAAATGAGACCTTTTTTCCTTTTCTAAGGCATTATATGACTAAAGTTTTTCTTATCACCTGTCATGTGTTTGGAGCATCCACTATCAACATACCACTAATTTTCTACATACAAGGCTATACCACATATTTCTATTTGCAGTTCTTTCTTCCTCCATGTTTTGGGACCCAATGAAGCTTGCTCCTTCTGAGATGTTTACCGAAATTTACTCCTACATTCAAAATCTTCATGACCGAATTTGTTACAGATAGAGCATTCTATTTCATTTTCAAGAGCATAAAAGTTATTGTAGGTCCTTTTCATGATCCCAGTTGCATTCCTTTGATTTCGTGCTTCTCTAGTCATGATTGTCTTGTAAGAAACACATTGGTCAGATTTGTGTCCAATGTTATGACATCAAAAACATTGGCCATTAAAGAAATTCTGGCGATTATCGAATCTACTGACCTGGTGATTGTAGTTTCAATTGACATTCATTCTTGAAGCAAATTGAGAATGATTTACCTGAGGTTGGTTGTAGCTTCTATTCATCCTTGAAGTAGGTTTAACCTGATTTACTTGGTGATCTTCTTTATGCCTTTGCTGATGATTTTCAACCTGTTCACTTCTTCTTGTTGCATGATAGCTTTTGGAGGTTGATGGCTTTTGTGCTTGAGATGCTTCTTCATTATATCTAAGACCTCTCTTTATGAGAGGAGAACACTGTACTTTGATAATTGCATCTAAAGTTTCTGATCCTTTAGCAAATCTAAGATTGAGAGCTTTTGTTTTCTCAATATCTTTTCTTAGACCCACAATTTCACATTCTAACTTTTCCTTGTGTTTTTCCCTTTCAGCAAGTTGGAATATCAGAGTATCTGTAATCATACTCTTTTCTTTTAAACAAATTTTAAGTTTAGAAATTTCTTCATAGAGACCATCTTCATCTAAAGCATCCAAGAAATCATCATCTTCAAAAGCCATCAAAACTCTATAATAATTACCATGTTCATCTTCATCACTATTTGATAAACCATCACTATCTTCATGCGTATAGTAGCTCATCTTGCTTACAATCTGTTTTCTATTCCATTTTTCCAGTTCCTTAACTTTATCAAGCTTATCTTTATGAGGACATTTGGTTGCATAATGACCGACTCTTCCACAAGAAAATCATTTGAAAGGTAGTTTACCTATGAATCTTCCAAAACCCCGTTGAAGGTTCTTGACAAAGTTTGCTTCTTCCTCTCCTTCTGAAATGTGTCCTAATTCATTGAGCTCTTCTCTTCCTGAAGCCTTGAATGCAAATCCTATCATATTTTATGGACTTCCTTTTCTCCTTTCAACAATAGTTAGGATTCCGTGTAGTTGTGTCATAGTCATACTCTGAAGATCCTGCTTTTCTTCTATGGGAGAAACTTTTGATTCAAACTTAGAAGTCAAGGATATTAAAACCTTTTCAACTAAAGTAACTTGTTTTATCTCTTCACCCAAGTTTTTCATGCGATTAACAATCTCATATATACGTTGGAAGTAATGAGCTATACTTTCATCATTGTGCATTTTGAGAGTTTCATATTGAATTCTGAGAGATTGTAGTTTTGCACGTTTTACCTGATTGTCTCCTTCATTAGCTTAGAACGATTTTGTCCGAATTTTCTTTGGCAGCTTTGAGCTACATAACCTTGACAAATTCTGATTGTGACAGACTCCCTAATAGTGTATTGACAACCTTGGCATTTGTTTCATACTGCTTTTTACCTGCCGTATTTGTAGGAATTGCTGATGGAAATGCATATCCTCCTTCCACAGTTTCCCAAACTTATGTTCCAAGAGATTGAAGATAGGTTGTGGTTCTTACTTTCCAATAGACGAAGTTTCTCCCATCAAAGATTGGTGGTCTAATGGATCCCTCTCTTTCGTAGCTACCCATGATGATAGATCTTCCTTCAAGTGATCAAGATTCTTCTGAAGGACCTCGATCTAATACCAATTATTGGAAATAATACTGAGAGGGGGGGTGAATCAGTATTAGCAAGTTAATAATATTTCATTTCCATAAACAAATTTAGATACACTACTTATGTTAATGCAATTTGCGTGTATACACAACTGTTTTTAGAGCAACCAGCATATACCTTGAAAACTTATAATTTAGTTAGTTGATTTTTAATCTGTGTATCTGAACCATATAAATAGTAACGAGATGTAGTAAACATAATAGGAAATCACACACATGAACACAAGATATAAGGTGGAAACCCAATGTGGGTGAAAACCACCTACTGCAATTGTCTCTATCTTTCTTTAATAAGAAACTTCTTTTTACAAATTTTGTACTCGTGCAATCTTATACCAGTATGTAGGCTTCTACCTGCAGAAATCTACAACCTTCTCTTATTTTCTAGCTTTTCCTGGAAGGGAGCTACAACCCCCTTAGCTCTTGTACTAGCTGATGTGTTTACTAGTACGTAGGTGCTGACCTACAGAAGGCTACAAACTTCTATTTTCTTCCAGGGACCACTTTTCATAAATTTTCAGACTGGATCCATCAATACCATCAATCAAACATCAAATATATTTGCATCAATGAATCTCCTTTGTACCAACCAAAATTGAACCAAATAATCACTTTTCTGAATGTTGTAACCAAAATATAGTAACCAGAACCTAGTCCAGAACCTAGAACACTGCAACAGCAAACAAAAGTAGCTAAAATATATTTTATGAGGAGTATGCTACTTCAATGTGTCGAACCTACGTGCATACATACTTTTCTCAAAGGAAAACCTGCATATACACTATTTTGAAATGTCAAACCAGCGCGTATACGCGCCTTTGCTATACTAAACCCGCGTACAAATCTGTAAAAGATGATTTAACCTTTACAACTATTTAGACATCAATTATACCCAGATTATCAGATTTATAGATTATAAAATGTGCCAATTATTCAGATAAAAGATCAAAACCACATAAAGATACTTCTCTTCAAGCCTTGAGATCTTGACCCATCATTAGAACTTATCCTTCTTCAAGCACTCAAGTTCCTCCTTGATTCAAATCCAACTATGTACCATAACCCAATGACCAGTGTTCTAGATCCTTTTCTTCATTAGATATTCAATACTTGAGTGACTGCCTAATGATCTCCTCCTCCTTTTATAGTCTTAGGCCTTACTTAATACCATGGTCCAAAACCACTTAGAATCAATAACTTGGACCAAATACCTGGGGTCAACACTTCGGACAATATACCTTAGATCAATATCATGGGTCAAAATACCAAGGACCAAATACCATGGACCAAAACCAAATTTCCAACATGTACACATTTTTCCTTGCGTGGAAGCTTGTGTATACACATACACGCCTTTTGGTTGTGAACCCACATGTATACGTAGCTTGGTCAAGGAGAACCTTGGTATATCTCTTTTTCCTTGATTCTATGAGCCTGAACTATGATCTGTAATTTGAGTGAGTTGCCACCAAGGACAACACCTATGCAATAACACCAAACCTGTGTCATAATGCCAACAGCAAGCACACCCCAACCAACAAGAAAATGAAAGATCACTCACCCACTCCCTTAGAAATTCCTCCAAAAACCTCCATCCCCTATCAAGGCCACCTAGGATCCACCCAGACATTGCTAATGGTGGACCTCGATCTCCCGATCACCTGCAATAGTCTCAATGTAAAGGAAATAAATGGAGCATGACCAACCATGTAACCTCTATATTATAAATGAGCCCCAATCCTCCTGGCCCTACACCAAGGCCACCTAGGAGTCCACCCAGATAGCAACAATGGTGGACCTCGATCTCTCGATTGCCTACAAAAGCCTCGATGTGAAGGAAAAAGAAGTAAATAAAAAGAGGATGACCGACCACAAATCCTATGTTAGAGAGGCCATACAAACCTCCCCACCCTACACTAATACCACTTAAGAGTCCACTCGAACATTAGTAATAGTGGACCTCAATCAGATGATCACCTACAACAACCTCAATGCAAAGGAAAAGGAAGGGCCCTCCCCTCCCCGCAGAGAGGACACCTAGGAGTCCACCCAGACAACAATAATAATGGACCTCGATCGCATGATTGCCTATGGTAGCCTCAATGCAAAGAAAAAGGAAGGAAATAAAACAAGACTGACCGAGCCCACAACCTCACTTAGAAATTCCCCCCAACCCTCCCTGACCCACACTGAGGATACCTAGGAGTCCACCCGGACAACAGCTATCGTGGACCTCGATCACTTGACCACCTGCAGCACACATGATGCAAAGGGAAAGGAAGAAAATAAATGCAAATCAAGATGCTTGATACATAATAAATAACATATCTAAACAAGAGGAGGGATCGGGCAACTCCACACCCCATGCACCCTATGTACAGGCAACCTAGGAGTTTTCCCATAGCTTTACCAACTGGATAATGAATAGTTTTCACCTACGGCCACCTCCATGTAGAGGAGGGAGGTCAAAGCGTTCCACCTTGAAATCCTTCTTCCAGATATCCCCCACCATCGACGTAGCAAGCATCCTCCCCACTCGACCATGATCGCATACACAATTGAAACAACAAACACCTATAAACATTGTGACTTAACATTTCCAGCAGCAAAAGTCTACCACATGTGTCATATGCAAGGAAAAGCTGACCACTTGATCAAACATATGGGCCACCACATCTATCAAAATCTCAAATCCAATGCAACCACAGACAATGTGCACCTTGAAAGGAATGCCAACCCTTAACTTTACAATAAGGACAATGGCTCCTCACATTGCCCGACAGAAAAAAGTAAGCAAGAGGGGGGTAGGTGGTTTACAACCGAAACCCTTCCATGTTTCTCTTAAATGTATGCATCTCAACTGACAATGCCAACACATAAAGAATACAAGCACAAGAAACCGACACCATAAATAGCTGAACAATGAAGAGGCTAGCCATCACAGGGAGCCACACCACAAAACCCATACAACTCGGGGAACTTGGAGCAGATGTGGAATTGTTCACATATGCCTACCGAGAAAAGCATGGAAAACATTACCACTCATGTGCTACTAAGTAGATTTGGAGAGAAGATGAAAATTGACCACCCTAAAAACGACCCAAGGCCATTCTTCAGGCAAACCCAAAAATCTAACTCAATTACCAACCCACCTTTCACATGAAAAGGAAACCCCTTCCCACCAAATAAGGAGGTGGTGAACAATATAATGAGGAGCCCATTTCAATGGAGCCACACATGGCTGCCCACTCCTATCAAAATTTTCTATTCACAACAACTGAAGGACATGATAGTGACATAGGCATGACAGAGTTTTTGGGCTTCCATCTGGGACCACAACAATGAAGGCACAAAGGAGCACTGTGAAAACTTATCATTTTTATCATTCTAATGGGCATGAGGGACAGGGACAAGCATGGCCAACATTACTACTCATGTGCTATCGAGTGGGGATGGAGAGAAGATGAAAATAGACCACCCTACAAATGACCCAAGGCCATCATTCAGACAAACCCAAAAAGAAAACTCAATTACAAACCCACCTTTCACACAAAAAGAAAACCTATCACTTGTATCATTTGGATGGGCACGAGGGACCAGGATGAGACAGTGAGCCACACCACAATAACCCATACATTCTAAGCACTTAGAGAGTAGAAGGGGAATTGTTCACATATGCCTCTCGGGACGAGCATGGCCAACATTACCACTCATGTGCTACTGAGTGGGGATGGAGAGAAGATGAAAATTGGCCACCCTACAAATGACCCAAGGCCATTGTTCAGGCAAATAAAAAAAAAATTCAATTACCAACCCACTATTCACGTGAAAAGCAAACCTATAACTTGTATCATTTGGATGGGCACAAGGGACCAGGATGAGCCAGTGAGCCACACCAGAACAACCCATACAACTCCAAGAACATAGAGAGTAGAAGGGGAATTTTTCATATATGCCTCCTGGGATGAGCATAGCCAATATTACCACTCATGTGCTACTGAGTGGGGATGGAGAGAGGATGAAAACTGGCCACCTTGCAAATGAGACAAGGCCATTCTTCAGGTAAATCCAAAAAAACAACTCAATTACCAACCAATGAGCGAGGGAGCCACACCACAAAAACCCATAAAACTACAAGAACGTAGAGAGCATAAGGGGAATTGTTCACATATTCTTCCTAGGATGAGCATGGCAAACAATACCACTCATGTTCTACCAAGTGGGGATGGAGAGAAGATGAAAATTGGCCACCCTACAAATGACCCAAGGCCATTCTTCAGGCAAACCCAAAAAAACAACTCAATTACCAAACCACCTTTCACACGAAAATCCGACCGAGGGACTAAGACGAGCATGGCCAAAATTACCACTCATGTTCTACAGAGTGGGGATGGAAGGTAGATGAAATCAACAACCCTACAAATGATCCAAGGCCATCCTTTAGGTAGACCTGAACAAACATCTCAATAACCATCCCACTATTCACATAGAAAGCAAACTATGCCAGACCCATCTGAACGAGTTTACATAGGAGCCCTCATAGGACCTGACCTGTCACACCCCTACCCTGGTGGTAATATTCCAACTGCAAGATGGGGGGTGTGGCACCACCACCCACTTTCATTCATTCATTACCATTATTCAACGCAAGAGCACAACCGATATAACTCGAGAAGGGAAACTCCCTGTAGAGGCGCCCACTAGTCACCTCCACCATTTCTCCATTCAGAACTTCGTTCACCATCGTGCACCCATCATTTGGCTACCCATGCATCACTGCAGGGTTATGTCACCCACCCAGCGTGCACTCATATCTCACCTCACCATCGCCACCAACTTACCACATGCAACTGTTAACTCATCCGTTGTACCGAACACCCTCGCTCATTTTCTAACTCGATATGCCAAGAATGTGGCAAACCGCAAGTCACCTGACTCACCTTTGGGCACATCCCCGCCGTTCACACTACCAACACTCCAACTCATGCTACCTTTGTTTGTTCCACTTAACTGGCCCACACACCCATATCATCTGTTCAGCCTTCCTGACATGCACACCCAGCTCAATGTTCAACTCATTTGGTTGCTTCCACCTGAAATCACTCAGCTTGCCCTTGGCACCCTCCCGTGGCTAATTGACACACCTCATGTGCGCTCACCCAGCTTATCGCAAACTTATTTTCCTTCACCTACCCATTCGGTCGCCCGTTGCATCTCATGTGCCCGTTGTTCACCCACTCCCAACTTGCGATACCTCTGCCACCTAACCTATGATTCAACCCACCACTCGACCTATGCCTTGACTCGCCAGTCCTGCCACCCAAATGACTCACTTGATATGTGAGCTGATTTTCTTGTGGCTCTGTGCTTCAGCCCAAGAGTCCGCTTGCAATTTGCCAAGTTTTAAACTCCTCCAAGTAGCTCACACCATTTGCTTGCATGAACACTTGGAAGCTTTCATTGATGTCTTTTCCCATCATTCCTCTGTTATACTTATATGGTGGTTAGTCCTTTTTTTGGGGCATCGTCCCACCAAGTTGACTGACCATTTTGTCCAACACACCCCTCCATCGCATTGACCCATGGTGTGGGCGCCCATAAATGGGACTGCCCTCCATATAAACTCATCGATGTCTCCTATTAGGATTCCAAGAAACTCTCCTAGGTTGTAGCTCGGAGATGCTTGGTAACATATAAATTCAACTATTCTTGCAGGTTTAATGGAAGGAATGATGGTTTCGTTCAAGCCAGATAACCACTTCTACTTTGTTTCACTCTAGACATGCGTGAACACCCTCAGACTACAAGGATTTAGACCATTAATGATCATAGTTTTAGAGATTAGGTGAATATGGAGAATACTAACCACACCAGTAGATACACAATACCGTGTAATGGTCAGCTGCAACTAGTAAAGAAACCTGTAAATCTAATCTACTAATGCAAAGAAAAGATGACATCGCTCCTGCATTAAATAGAAAGAAACATGGGCAACCTATTCAATGATGCATACAAGATTCCAAGACAGATATAAGATGACAATTATCTAGTGCTAAACGTCAAGAGCTCAAGAACAAAACATATCAGGTACAAGCTTGGAACTAAGGGGAATGGAAAGTGAGTAGTTAACAGCAAAAAAAGCTTGTATTAGCTGAAAATGAAGACGAGACGCTACAAGTGACAAAATAGCTACAGTCTCTAGATGTTGAACCTTGCATCAAATGCCAACCTTGATTACATCTTGTTTCTAAGTATTTATAGATTTACACTACAGGGCACTCAACTGCTTAGGTATGGAAGGGTCATAATTGACTGCTAACCACATTTAACTACCTGATGGAGTCTCTGAATGTGTTTGCTTTCCTTAGTGGATGAATCCGATCTGTTCAGGTGTTGTGTTGTCTTTCTAAGTTGTTGGAGTGCTCATACCTGTGGAGTCCATAATTGATAAATTCAGTTGCAGAGTCATGCTTATCCTTTTCTCCCTTGGCCATGCTATCTATTAAATATGGTTGTTGGGGGTCTATCAGTATGATAATGGTGGAGCTGGTCATCTCCTTCTTCAAGCAAACAAAATGGTTAAGGATGTGGACTGCATGGGTGAGTGGACGATTTGGATGAACGAGAAGAATGGTCATCAGATCACGGAAATGGACAGCAGAGATGGCTCGATGGAGGCTATCAGCCGAGGTGGGAGGGGGGTGAATCAAGGCCATTGGATCTTTAGTGGATAGATCAGACGACCATCGGAATGCAAAGTTGCACAGGCGTTTAACAAGAGAGGTGTTTTGGTTGGGCGGTAAAGGTATTCATCACACCACTTTTGGGCACTAAGTGGTAAATGCATGGGGTCACATGATTCCATTTAGTGATTGACATGTAGCAGTATATGAGAAAGAAAAACTGCTCTCATCAAGCACTATCATTTGATCATATTGCCGGTGTGATGAAAACGAAGGCCATTGGATCTTAGTGGAAATGAATTGACGGTGTAAATGATTGAGCATGTCCCTTTATCGGGTGCGATGGGAGTCATTGGATCGGCGGGGTAGATCAACAACGGGGATTCAATGAGGGGTTTATGAGTGCACGAGGTCATATGGGTGAGGTTTCATGGTGGGTTTTGGCTTAGGGATAAAGCCAAAGGGGGTTACTTTGTCAGATTTAGGAGAAAAATAGGGAAATGGAAATGGAGGAGGATAAGGGGGTAGGAAGAAAGAAGGGAAGAGTGACCAAATGTGAAACCTCTTCGAGCATGACCAAGCTGACCAGATCTCCTCCTAGCATTAGAAAATCAGCGTTGCATAGTAGAGCTAAAACTGACTCCTTCTAGGGATGAAATCCTCCCAGTGATGTTTCAAGAACTGTAGACCACTGCCTTTGATACAAAAACAAGATCAACAATCTTTCCTAGTGTTCCAATTGCCATGGAGTCTAAGTAAGCCTACACTAAAACTTGTAAAAGAACATATTTACAATACTGAGGCTTGAAGGCCTTAGACAACATAAACCTTTAAAAACCACCAATTTGTTGGGCCATCAAAAACTGTTTCTCCTTCCATACTTTGCAGCATGAATCGTTGTTCCCCTAGATCTGAGAAATGACAAAAGGTCCAGTCCATAGAGCATCAAACTTCCCATGATTTCATTTCTTTTCCTTCAGTGCATCCCATTTGAGCACCGAGTCCCCAACTTGAAAATGGTCCATCTTTGCCTTTTTGTCAAAGGTTTCCTTGATTCTCTTTTGATGTGCTGCAGAATTTTCAATTAGTTGATCTCTTATTTGATATACTTCAGCCAAGTCACTAATTCTTTTTGCCATGTCATTGTCCTCATTCTACTCTTCCTGCAAGAACTTGGCCATAAGGAGGGTCAATTAGATTGGGAATACAACCTCAATGCCATATACCAACTTGAATGGAGAACTCTATATGGATTTCTTGGTTGTTACCCTGTCAGCCCACAATGCAAACTTCAGCTTGGAATCCCAGTTCCTTTTGTTGTTTTCGAGGGGCCTTTTTATTATCCTTATCAGGCCACTGACACATATTGGCTTCAAGAGTAAGGACTTTAACTGTTGTTTTCCTTCAAACCTCCGGCACTTGTCACAATATTTTACAAATGAAAAGACATCAGAAAACAAAGTGGAGCAGTAATACCCAGCTATGAGGATTTTGTGGGCCATGGTTTTCCAGTAGTGATAACCTCCACAGATGTTGGAATGAAATTGATGCATGACCTCCATAGATTGTTCCTTGTCCAGACATCTCAAAATGATTACAGATGGATCCCTCCAATAGAGCAAATTTTCATGAATACAGAACTTGGTTTCCTGAGCTTAACAATCCTAGTTTGGCTTGAACTAGGACCTGGAGGAACTTCTAGCTTCAACAAAAATTGAGCTGTAGAATACCGTTCACAAGAAACTAGATTTTTAGCCAATGATTGGTTCTGCTCTGGTTCCACTGTTTCTTCCCCTATTTGTCTATCACCCAAGTTTGTTCTTATCAAATTCATGTCCAGCATCCTGCAATTTTCTTCATCCATTAGCTTGGAAAGGCCCTGATCTATGACAAGCTTGGTGGGCTTTAATGCTATGTTGAATTCAATAAGCTTTGCAATCCATTTAGCCCTTCTTCCATCAACATCTGGCTGCATTAGGACATCTTTTACTGAAGCAGAGAGCACATATGCAATCACCTTGGAGTGCAGAATGTATACCTGAAAAGATTTTAAAGATTTCATAAGAGCATAAGCCTGTTTTTCGATAATATCATACCTTGGTTCAACATCCCTAGGGTTCTACTAAAGAATTCCACTGGATGCTCTGAACCCTCATCATCCTTCTGCAATAAGACTACTTCCAGCGTGTCACTAGAAGCAAAGGAGAAAATATGGAATTCCTTGCTATAATCTGGGTTGATTGAAGTGGGAGCTTCCATAATAGCTCTTTTGATGTCTTCAAAAGATCTTCTTGTTGCCTCATTCCATTTGATATCAGATCCCTTTTTCAGCATGGAGGTGATGCGTTTTGCCAATTCTACAAAATTAGGAATAAAAATCCTTACAAAATTTATTTTTCCCAGAAAGGATTGGATGTCCTTCTTTGATCTTGGGACAAACAAGGTCTGTATTGCTTTCACTCTTTCTGGGTCAATTTTGACACCTACAGCAGAAACAATGTGTCCTACTAGTTTGCCCTCCTCTAGAGCAAATTGCGACTTTTTAGTATTCATTGATATCCTGAACCTTCTACACTTCAGAAACACCTTCTTAAAATGTTGCAAACGATCTTGGTGGCTACTAGAGTATATTGTTATATCATCTAGGTATATAAGGACAAATTTATCCTTCTCTCCTACAAGTGCTATATCAACAGCCCTATGAAAGTTAGCCCCAACATTCATTAGCCCAAAAGGCATCTTAGAGTACATGAACATTCCCCAAGGAGTGGTGAATTTTTTTTTTTTCCTGGTCATCTAGATGTACAAAACCATGGTTATACCCTGAAAATCCATCCAGGAAAGACATCACTTTGGCTCCTGATAATTTCTACAGCAAATGCTCCATTTTTGGTAGAGGATAATTGTCCTTTTTAGAGCATTTGTTCAGGTTCCTGAAATGAACACATAGTCTGATTTCTCCACTTTTCTTCCTCACCACTACCAAGTTGGCTACCCATTTTGAATACCTCAGAGGAACTATGGTTTTGGCAGCCAACAACTTTTTGATTTCCTTTTCAATCAGAGGGAGGAGAAAAGGATTTATAGGTCTTAGCTTCTGCTTGAAAGGAAGGGTGTCTTTCTCCAGTGGGATCTTGTGCTAGATGATATTTTTTTCATAAGTTTTAAGATCACTGTATTCCTAAGCAAAGACATCATCGAATTGCTTCATTAAGGTGAAGTACTCAGAACTTTGGGTAGCAGACAAATGGGTGGACATATTTATATATATTGGATCATTTGGACACCCTATATTACGCCTATGGACTGTAGACTAATCTTCTTTCTAGGCAATCTTATGAGGCACATCATTATGGTAAAACAACTTCTCTAGAGGCACTATCCCTTTTGGTATATGATTGCTAGGCAGTTGAACAATACTAGCTTGGCCAATTCTATTCTTTAGCTGGGGTTGGGGACTTACCTTAAGGTTTGATTCTCTTGATCAATTTGCATTTCAAATAATTCATCAATGACTTGCAGAAATCTATTTACTTCATCATCATCCTCAAATAATTTCTAGTGTTGGACATTATCAGGCAAGGATGGTCTATATTTTATTTGGACTTCATAAACCAACTTAGGGGGTATGGGAGTGATGAACATGCTAGTATAGATGGCACAAGAATCATCAAGCTGATTTTGTACTCTAGGAATATATGAGATACAAAAACTATCAAAAGAATCTTTGAGTCTCCATACCTCATCTCTGTATGCTTTCAGCCTCAGGTGCCTTGCTTGGAATGTTTTTTTCACCTGTTGAATGATGAGGTCAACATCTCCAAACACCTTGATGTCCCTGATTCCCATGTCTTTGGCAGTGTTTAAGCCCAATAGTAGAGCCTCATGCTCTACTATATTGTTGGTGACCTAAAAAGTCAGTTTAAAAGACAGTTGTGTGCTTTCTCATTTTGGAGACACTAGCACTACTCTTGCTCCTGCAGTTTCCTTTTAATAGGCTCCATCAAAGAAGATCTCCCAAGCTTGTGTCCCTACTTCTTCCATGGCCTAACCTACTGGTTTCTTAAGCTACACCAACGCCCTCTGGGATTCTTCAATTTGGGGAATACATGTTCCAAAATCAGTGTCCATAGCTTAAATGGGATGATTAGTGGGATTCTTCTCATCACTGATGATATAGGACAGATGGGCTTCTCTGTATAGTCTTCTGCTCTCTCCAAAAACTGGGATAGTGGCATAAGATAAGTCATTTTGAAATGTCCCACCTAACCTCTTAATCCATCTTCTGGAAAGTAGCATGCCAAACTTAAGAGGGACATTTTCTACCACAATGCCCATCATCATGCTCTTCATGGGCAGCTAAGTTAGGGTGATAGCCAAATCTTTGATTAACCCTAGACATTTCACCTTCATTGAATCAAAGGAGAACATGTCATGATAAGGTTTGGTAATGTCAAGGCCTAACTCTTCCATGACAACTTTGGGCATCAGATTATGGTTCGTGCCCGTGTCCAACAAATAGTTGTGGAGGACTTTGTCATGAATGGTCAGGGAGACATAAAATGATGGGGAATTGTTATCAGTAGGTTCAATCATTGGGCTAAGCACAATTGACGATTTATCATCTTGTAAATTCACATAGTCATTGTGTGCTTGTAGGCCTTTCAGCTCAAGGGCATCAAGGATAGGCTCTCTAAAGACCTCACTCTTTACAAGTTCTATCAGAGGTACAAATATTTTAAACTTTTGGACTTCTGATTCAAAACTGAAAGGGGAAGGGGACTTGTCAGAGCCTCTTACCTCTTGAGTTGGTGCTTTGAGGATGATGGGATACGTTGATGGTCTCTTCTATTTGTTGATCTGCTGCTCTGTGGGGATAGCAGCTCTCTAGGTAGGATTCTCTTTGACATTACTCATTCTTGACATCAAGTTATATCTTTGCTGGTCTTCAGTCTGTAGAAAAACTTCTCTGTCCCACTCTTGATTTGTCTGGTCCTTGTGTAATGACTCTTCATAGGCAGTCAATGTCAAAAAGGCAGCACTTCCCTTATCCTCCAAGCAGTGAATCTCATCCTCTTCATCAAATTTTTCCTCCTCCATGACTACGTTCTAGAAAGGAGCCTTAACCCTTTGTTCTTCACTGGCCTCTTTACCCCTTTGAATGATCTGCAATTGTTCATTTGCTCCTCTGAATGGATTGGGATTTCTGGGAGAAAATATATTAGGAAGCCCCGCTTTCCCAGAACTTTGTTCAACCTTCAGTTTGGATAATTCAGTAGCCAATGACTCTATCATTTTAGTCATTTTATATAATTTGGGTTCTGAAAATGAAGCAGAGGAAGAAGAAGCCTCACCTCTCTACCTCCTTCTATCAGCATGTCCTTTGAGCTTCTCTGCAACCATGATATTGGATTCCACCTCCAAGGCTGCATCTTCCATTTCAGCTAGAGAAGCACATCTTCTTTCTCTTAATAGTAGGAAGAAATCAGAATCAAAGGCATTGGCATAGGTGAGTTTAGCAGAGGTGGGGGTAGGCTTCACTTCAGCTGGTATCTTGTTATACATACGATTAAATCTTTTATTAAAAACAGACAATGACTCCCCATTTTCCCTTTTGAAGTTGCCAAACTTGGTGTGGTAATATAACAAGTATTTCTTATCTCCCCAGTGCTTTAAAAACACATCATCTAATGCCTCAATGTCTGCTATAGACCTAGGGGTCAACTCTCTAAACCACTTTCTAGCCTCTCCATCAAGACTTTGGACAAACACTCTCATCCACACATCATCTTCACTGCTATCTAGGTTATCAACATTGCTATAAAAAGACTCAAGGTGTTCTTCAAATGTTACTGCCTTCGTACCTGTGAACTTAGGCATGTATTTTTTATACTCTCCTATAGGCATGGCATTCAAAGGAATAGGAAGGACTAGGGATCCATACCTAGTAGCTATAATTCTTTCCATTTTGGTAGGTGCTTGTGGGCCTACCATGACTGGGGTAGAGGGAAGGATACTGGTAGTTTGAAAGGTAGGGAGTTGAGAAATGACTGACAGGACTAAAGGAATGTGATGGACTAGAGGGGAGGTTTCCTTTGGACTGAGATCCAAAGAGGAACTTATTGAACAAGGAGATTTATGAAACTTTGAGAGCATTTCTTCACTGAAAGTGTTAGTCTCTATATTTTCAACATGTGCATGCTCAGTTACAAGCATTTTTTGGAGTGATACATAATATTGTTTAGGCTTACCTAATCCTGATGCCCCTTTTTGTGATGTCTTTCTCTTCTTGACAATCTTCCTAGGGCCAGGCACTAGGTCAGCTAGTGATTTCTAAAGATTTCTCCAAGTATGTCTCACAAACTGAGCCAGAACTGTAATGTGGAGTTGCTAAGAGGTTCAATCTCTAGTAGAGTCACCAGATATATGATTACAACCCAAAATGTGTCCAGACTTTGTATATCATAAAAGCTAGATACATGCCATTCTCCCAGGGAAGCTAAGCTTCAATCTCCTCTCCCCAGCAATGATGCCAATTATGTTAGGATTCTAAGAAACTCTCCTAGGTTGTAGCTTGGAGATGCCTGGTAACATATAAATTCAAATATTGTTGCAGGTTTAATGGAAGGAATGATGGTTTGGTTCAAGACAGATAACCACTTCTACTTTGTTTAACTCTAGACATGCATGAACACCCTTAGACCACAAGGGTTTAGACCACCAATGCTCACAGTTTTAGAGATTAGGTAAATATCGAGAATACTAACCACACCAATAGATACACAAGACCATGTGATGGCCATCTGCAACTAGTAAAGAAACCTATAAATCTAATCTACTAATGAAAAGACAGGATGACAACTCTCCTACATTAGATAGAAAGAAACCTGGGCAACCTATTCAATGATGCATACAAGATTCTAACACAGAGATAAGATGACAGTTATCTAGTGCTAAACATTAAGAGCTCAAGAACACAACATATTAGGCACAAGCTTGGAATTGAGGGAATTCGAAAGTGAGTAGTTAATAGCAAAACAAGCTTGTATTAGCTGAAAAATGAAGATGAGATGTTGTAAGTGACAAAATATCTACAATCTACAGAAGTTGAACCTTGTATCAAATGCCAACCTTGATTACATCTTGTTTATGAGTATTTGTAGATTTACACTACAAGGGCACTCGGCCGCATAGGTATGGAGGGGTCAAAATTGACCACCAACCACATTTAACTACCTGATCGAGTCTCTGAATGTGTTTGCTTGCTACAGTGGATGAATCCAATCTGTTCAGGTGCTGTGCTTTCCTTCTAGGTTGTTGTAGTGCTTGTACTAGTGGAGTCCATAACTGATAAATTTAGTTACAGATTCATGCTTTTCCTTTTCTCCCTTGGCCATGCTGTCTCTTAAATATGGTTGTTGGGGGTCCGTCAATGATTGATAATGGCAGATCTAGTCATCTCCTTCTTCGGGCAAACAAAATGGTTAAGGACGTGGATTGCATGGGTGACTGGATGATTTTGATGAACAGGAAGAATGGTCGTTAGATTATGAAAATATATAGCAGAGATGCCATGATGAAGGCTATCGAATGAGGTGGGAGTGGGGTGAATCGGTGTGTTTGGAACTTTAGCAGATAGATTGGACAACCATTGGAAAGCGGAGTTGCATGGGCATTTAATAAGCGAGGTGGTTTGGTTGGGAAGTAAAGGTATTCATCGCATCTCTTTTGGGAACTAAGTAATAAATGCCCCAGGTCGTGCGATTCCATTCAGAAATCGACACGTAGTGGTGGATGAGAGATAAAAATCACTCTTATCATGTGCTATTGTTCAATCATATTTCTGGCATGATGAAAGCGAAGGCCATTGGATCTTAGTGGAGATGATCTGATAATGGGAAATGATCGAGTGGGTTGCTTTATCAGGTGCGACAGGAGTCTTTGGATCAGCGGGGTAGATCAATGGCGGGGATTTAGCAAGGGGTTTATGAGTGTGTGAGGTTATATGGTTGAGGTTTTATGGTGGGGTTGGGCTTAGGGCTAAAGCCAAAGGGGGTTACTCTGTTGGATTTAGGAGAAAAATAGGGAAATGGAAATGAAGGAGGGTAAGAGGGGTAGGAAGAAATAAGGGAAGAGTGACCAAATGTGAAACCTCTTCAACCATGACCAAACAGACTAGATCTCCTCTTGGCATTAGAAAATCAGTGTTGCATAGCAAAGCTAACATCTCCAACACTTGGTCATTTTTCAAGATGACTTTCGTGTCGTACATGGATTGTCTCCTTCGTTTGGCCAGCTCGTCGGACTGTGTGGGTGCATGCCAACTCATCGATTACCTCCTAGCTCATTGCTCACCTGTCACGCGTCCTTCGCCGACTCTTGCACCGTACAAGGACCTCGGGGCCTTACATCCTCCCCCACCTCAAGTCATTTTTTCCCTCAATAATTATCCATCCCAGTAACCACCTTTTTCCAAGACTGTCAATCAACCACTGTCGCAAATATCTACTAGATCCAACATCTTAAGATGCCTATACTGCCTACCTTCACTCCAATATCACACAAACCATCAGTCTATGTCTCCATAAATAGGAAATCTCCTTGATCCATGACTTCAATCAGTCCATATATCAAACATCCCTGTAACATATGTAATATGAATGTCTCCACCATGTGTCATTCATCATGTGAATCTCTGCATAATACTCTAGCCAACACAACATCTTACTTGAAGCCAAGACATCTATCTGACACAAAATCAACACACTGCATGCCCCCATGTCATCGAACTAGTTGGGTAGCGAATCCAACTGTAATGCTCAACCCATGAGAATTTACCTTCTCCATGCCACTATCAATTACTTCTCAGCATCCTGCCACAATCTCAACTTGATCAAGAATCTATCCAAAATAAGCCATGATCAGGTCCATGGTATGCCCATCCCATTTGCAACATGCTATCCATGATGCTAATTCCAATGTGATGCTATGCAGTCACATTCATTCTTGCATCATCAACCTGCCAAATAAAGAAGCCTCCTCCCAAGGCCTATTGTCAAGGTGCTGCAACCCTTATAAATGTTAAGGCCACTACACCAACCCATCTCCAAGGTTTTCTATTGAGAAAGGAGGGCCAGGAAGTTTCCTCCCTGACTCTCATCCACCCATGTATCAGATTGATGTTGTGTCTTGAGGTACCTATGCACAACCTCAACCTCCTCATGTATACACCCAAGATTTCTAAGCATGTCTTCTGTCAATTGAAATTCATATATACCCAACAGTTGCCTCTAAAGAAGTAATCGAACTTCTTTCATATGCAACTCCATTTTGAAGATGTTTGGTAGAAATTGCTCCTGTCAAGTGTCTCAAGATGTGTGAGATTGATTTTCCACCCTCATATTTCCTTCTAGCTTTGGAAATGAAGTCTACTAACTTTCATTCCTTCATCATTTGAGTCATACTCCCAAATCATCTTTGCTCCAAATCAACATGCTTCACATTCGGATCCTTTGGATACAAAGTCATAGAAGAAATCCTTGGTCTATACCCCAAGCAACGCCTTCTATTCATCGGAACCAACAAGGTTACCCCTTCAGCTGTATTCAAGAGAATGTCCCAATCCACCATTGGTATGGCTTGTGCAACCTTCAAAAATTATTTCCCCAACACCATATAATCATCATCCAATTCCACGATTCGCAAGTCCAACTTTCCAAACCAAGAGCCCACTCTCACTTGAGTGTTCTCCATCACTCCAGTCACATCTTTCATGGTAGAGTTAATTGCTTTAAAAGCACTCCACTCTCTCCCCATTTTAGCTTTCTTCCTAAAAGACTTTGCTGCTTTCCTACTAAGGAAACTATGAGTAGCTCTCATGTCCACCAAAGATACAAATCTCTTGCCACATACAGTCACCTGCAGCAAACTCAACTTCAAGGCATCACCATCCTCTTGCAGCTTGATCTTGCATCTTACCTCAACAACCTTCTTCAAAAACTCGACCTGAGAAGAGTCTATCGACTTATTGTTTGACCTGGCTTCCTTCTTAAGGTATTTCATCTCCTTGCTTGGCCCCTCTAAGTAATATTATCCTAGTTCTTCCTAAATCCCTTCAAGCTTATCCTGCATCATTCCCTACTTAAGTGCACCAATCAAGTGTCCATTAACTCCTATATGAAGTGAAATAATCCTCCTAGCATTTGATTGAATGACTCAATGGTAGTCCCCAAGTTTTTCAATGTAATAAATCTCATATTGCTCTATCACAATGGTCTTTCTACCAAGAAAGTCCTTCTTTATCTTTCCCTCAATCTGCTTGACTTTTGCTTTCACCACGGTGCTTTTCTACCTGAACTGAAATCTTTCATTCATGAGCTCTTGGAGTGTAATATCACTCTGATGGATCTCCTCATCAAGTCCCTTGAGCTCATTAGCCTCCATATGAAGATTGTTCAAGTCTTCTGACAAATATTCTATCTTGCTTCCTATATGTATCAAGGGTTCCCACTCTTGTACAAAAGATTCATAGCATTTCTGCGTTTCTTCTTTCCAACAATCACTAATGTTTTTCAGCTTTTGAAATGATCTTTTGACCATCTTCATCTCTTTGGTAGGTGTTCGATACATACTTTACCTTCCATAGTCATTAGCCTTCAAAACCCAAAAATTCAACTGAACCCACCCAGATACTAACTGTCACAATGATCAGCTTGTACCACTTCACCTGCAACTCTAAATCGCCAAAGCCCACATAATACAAACCTATAATACCACCTGTCACGCCCCTATCCTGGTGGTAATATTGCAATCACACGATGGGGGGTGTAGCACCACAACCCAATTTATTTTTAACAATACTTGCAAGTGTGGACTATGCCTACTTTCTATACTTAGTTTATCTTTCAATTCTCCAAGTATAATGTTTCGTTAACATAGAGGAAACATTCATACATCATTCATTCATTACCATTATTCAACACAAGTGAAAAATAGATATAACTCAGGAAGGGAAACTCCCTGCAAATAAGAGTATGTCCAAATAATAATGATAATCACAATTTTGTATAGATTTACAAATTTGCAACATATACAAGTTCGGCCTGCACCATCGTGTAGCCTACACCTCCATTGGTCACCTCCACCATTTCTTCTTTTGGAACTTTGTTCACCATTGTACACATGTCGTTTGGCTGCCCATGCATCCCTGCTGGTTTATGTCGCCCACTTGGTGCACACCCACAGCTCACCTCACCATTGCCACCAACTTACTGCACCCAACCATTAACTCATCTATCGCGCCTTCACACCAAACACCCTCACTCATTTTCCAACTCAGCATGCCAACCATGTGCCAACCCACGGGTCACCTGACTCACCTTTAGGCGCATCCCCACCATTCACGTTTCCAACGCTCCAACTCATCGCACCTTTTTTCATTCCACTTAACTGGCCCACACACTTGACATGTTCGTTCAGTCCACCCGACATGCACACCTGACTCACTGTTCATCTCGCCCAAACACTTCCACTCGAACTCACCCTGCTCGCCCTTGGTTCCCACCCGCGGCTTAATCGATGGACCTCGTATGTGCTCACACAGCTTGCGGAAAACCTATTTACCTTCACTTGCCATTTAGACAGATCATCGCACCCTGTGTGCCTATTGTTCGCCTACGCCTAACCTACACCTAACCTGCAATATGTCCATCGCCTGACATGTGGTTCAACCCGCCGCCTAACCTGCACCTCGACTCACCAGTCTTACCACCTGAACAAATCACCCGATATGCGAACTTGTTTTCCTGTGGCTCCATGGTTTTTCCCAAGTTTCCACTTGCACTTCGCCAAGTTTCAGACTCCTCCAAGTTGCTCACACCCTTTGCTCACATGAACACTTGGAAGCTTTCATTGATGTCTTTTCCCACCATTCCTTTGCTCTACTTATATGGAAGTTGGTCCTTTGGTTGGAGCATCAGCCCACCAAGCTGACCTAGTGTTTCATTCAACTTGCCCCTCCATCACGTCGGCCCATTGTGTGGGCACCCATACATGGGAGTGCCCTCCATATAAAGTCACCGATGTCTCCAACACTTAGTCATTTTTTCAAGATGAATTTCGTGTCATACGGTCATCTCCCCCATTTGACTAGCTCGTTGCACGGTATGGGCATGTGCCAACTCGCTAGTTACCTCCCAGCTCATCACTCGCCCATCATGTGTCCTTCACTAACTCTTGTATTGCATAATGACCTTGGTGCCTTACACAACCCAACCCACCCTGACCCACCCAAATGAGTTTGCATGGGCATGCACACCCTGTTGAAACGAAGGCACAAGGGAGAGCCAAGAAAACGGGAAGTAAAAACATGCACAATGCCCACCCTTAGTCAAAACTTAGCATTTTTGATATGGGCACATGTGCCCAAGCACCCCGTTAGACAAAACAACCCAACCGAAGGATTTCACATGAGTGCCCTCAAATGACTCAACTGAATGAGTTTCCATGGGCACTCTCACATGACATGACCTGACCAGCCCGAATGAGTTTACAAGGGTGCCCTCACGCGAGCTGACCTGACCCAACCAAATGAGTTTACATGAGCACCGTCACATGACATGACCCAACTCGTCCGAAAGAGTTTACATGGGCACCAACACCTGACTGAAACAAAGGCACAAGGGAGACCCTGGCAAATGGGCCACATGAACGTGCACAAGGCCTACACCCAGTCACAACTTAGAATTTGTTATGCGTGCACTTGTGCCCGGGCACTCCCTCACATGGAATGACTAGCTGAACAAGTTTACACGGGTGCCCTCAAACAAATCGGCTGAACGAGTTTACATGGGTGTCCTCAAATGACCCACTTGAATGAGTTTACATAGGTTCCCTCAATCGACTTGGCCAAATGAGTTTACATGATAAACGAAGGCACATGGTAGAATTGGGAAAATGGACCGCACGAACATGCGCAAAGCCCACCTATGGTCATAACTTAGCATTTTTTACATGGGTCTATGTGCCTGGGTGCGCCCTCACACAACACGAGCTCCCCCGCCCAAATGAGTTTACACGAGCGCCCTCACATGACCCAACACAACCAAACCAAACGAGTTTACATGGGCACCCTCACATGACGTGACCCAACCCGCCCAAATGAGTTTATATGGGTGCCCACACCCTACCGAAACAAAGGCCCAAGGGGGAGT
Source organism: Pinus taeda (assembly GCA_000404065.3). Taxonomy (NCBI): domain Eukaryota; kingdom Viridiplantae; phylum Streptophyta; class Pinopsida; order Pinales; family Pinaceae; genus Pinus; species Pinus taeda. The sequence continues at coordinate 72,474 of APFE030117769.1, forward strand.
CGGGCAAATGGACCACATGAACATGCACAAGGCCCACCCCCGGTCACAACTTAGCATTTTTGGTATGTGTACTTATCCCTGAGCATGCCCTCACATGGAAAGACCAACTGAATGAGTTTGCGTAAGAGCCCTCAAACCACTAGACCAAATGATTTTACACAAGTGCCCTCAAATGAATCGACTAAAAGAGTTCACATGGAAAATGACCTGCCTGAATGAGTTTACACAAGTGCCCTCAAATGACCCACCCGAATGAGTTTACATGGCAAAGGATGGCACATGGGAGTATTGGGCAAATGCACTACATGAACGTGAATAAGTTCCACCCTGAGTCACAACTTAACATTTTTTACACGGGCCCATCTGCCTGGGCGTGCCTTCACATGACCCAACCCAACTTGCCCAAACAAGTTTACATGGGCGTCCACACACAACTAAAATGAAGGCACAAGGGAGAGGCGAGCAAACGAGTTGCACGAACGGGCACAAGGCCCACCCCAGGTCACAACTAAGAATTTTTTATATGAGCACACATGCTCAGGTGCGCCCTCACACTGAATGACCCGACCAAACGAGTTTACACGGGTGCCCTCAAATGACCCACTTGCATGAGTTTACATGGACGCCCTCAAATGAACTGTCTGAACAAGTTTACATGACCACCCTCAAATGACCCGCCCAAATGAGTTTACATGACCGCCGTCAAATGACACACCCAAACGAGTTTACATGGCAAATGACCCTTCTGAATGAGTTTACACGACCTCCCTCAAATGACTTGCCTAAACGAGTTTACACGATTGCCCTCAAATGACCCGCCTGAACGATTTAAATGGGTGCCCTCAAATGACTCACTCAAATGAGTTTACATGGCAAACGACCTGCCCAAACAAGTTTACATGGCAAATGACCCACCTGAACGAGTTTACATAGCAAACGACCCACCCGAAAGAGTTTACATGAGTGCCCACACATGACCCAAACAAAGACACAAGGAAGAGGTAGGAAAATGAGCAGAAAGAACGTGCACAAGGCCCACCCCAGGTCATAAATTATCATTTTTGATATGGACATGCATGCTCAGGTGCACCCTCACACTGAACAACCTACCCGAAAGAGTTTACACAGGCGCCCTCAAACAACTCGCCTGAATGAGTTTACACAACCACCCTCAAATGACCTGCCCGAATGAGATTACATGGAAAACAACTCCCCCGAACTAGTTTACACAGGCACCCTCAAATGACTCACCCGAATGAGTTTACATGGAAAACGACCCTCCTGAACAAGTTTACACAGAAAAAAACTTGCCTCAATGAGTTACATGGCAAATGACACGCCCGAATGAGTTTACATGGGTGCCCACACATGAATGAAATGAAGGAATATGGGAGAGTCGGGAAAACGAGCCATACAAATGTGCACAAGGCCCACCCCAGCTCACAACTTAGCATTTTTTATATAAGAATGTTTACCTAGGTGCACCCTCACATGAAACGACCCAACTAAATTATTTTTCATGTCCACCCTCAAAGGACCCGCCCGAACAAGTTTACAAGGTAAATGAGGTCACATGGGAGAGTTGGGAAAATGGATTGAACAAACGTGCACAAGCACCACCCCGGGTCACAACATAGCATTCTTGACACGATCCCGTATGGCCGGGCACACCCTCATGTGACACGATCCGACTTACTCAAATGAGTTTACACAGGTGCCTTCACACGATCCGACCCAACACACCTGGACAAATTTACATGGGCGCCCTCACATGACACAAGCCAACACACCCGAATGAATTTACATGGGTACCCACACATGACCAAAATCAAGCCACAAGGGAGAGGCAGGAAAATGAGCCACACAAACTTGTACAAGGCCCACCCCCAATCACAACTTAGCATTTTTTATGCAGGCACGTGTGGTCGGGCGCAGCCTCACACAGAATGACCCTCCCAAATGATTTTACATGGGTGCCCTCAAACAACCTGCTCGAATGAGTTTACATGTCAAAAAACCAACCCGAATGAGTTTACACGAGCACCCTCAAATGACCCGCCTGAACGAGTTTACACAGATGCCCTCAAATGACCTACCCGAATGAGTTTATATGGCAAATGACCCACCTGAATGAGTTTACATGTCAAATGACCCGCCCAAATAATTTTACATGGGAAACGACTTGCGTAAATGAGTTTACATGGCAAACGACCTGCCCAAACAAGTTTACACAGCAAGCGAGCCACTCGAATGAGTTTACATGGGTGCCCTCAAATGACCGACCTAAACGAGTTTACACGAGCACCCGCAAACAACCTACCTGAATGAGTTTTGTTATGAACCAGTTCAAGAAAAGATAGATCAACGCCTTAGAATTTAGCCTCTTCGTGGGGGAAACCTCCTTTACATTACATAAATGAATAATTCTTGGATGATTCAAATGAAAACACCTCCTCTCTATATATAGGAGTCTAAGGGTTCATAACATAATCAGAGCCTACATAATAATAATAATGTAAGGGCACAATAATAACAATAGTGGGCTTCTATGGGGCACAGTAGTAACAATATGGGCACTACATGGGTACATCAAATAATAAGAGGGTTGTACTAATAATAATAAGGGGTTACACTAGTAGTATAGGGGCCTAACATGCCCCTCTCCTTCAAAAAGTATTGTCCTCAACGCTTGGGTAGTTCTTTATGCTTCTGTATAAACTTCTTGTCCTCTGATGTGGAATCTTCAACGGATAAGTTCTTCCACTTGATGAGGTACTCTGAAATTGATTGATTTCGTAGCTGTCGGGTTCTTTCTTCTGTGACTGCTCCAGGTTCCAATATGAATTTTCCTTCCTCTTCAATTTCTAGCAATATTGTTTGAATTGGGATCTTTTGCAACTTTTGAATAAGTGGCCATACTTCTTCTTCCTTCTTCCATTCATCCCTTGCTTCATTTATCCAATCTGGTTGGATAATAGAAATAGCACAAAACAATGCTTCCACCATTCTCATCCTTGAAGAGTCTTCCATTCAGTAAGGTCGCCATTTTTTAAGTGCATGTAGTATGCCGAACATTTCCTTCTCATAAATAGCTTGCTTGAGATGTAGCAATAAAAATACCCAATCACCCAGATCAAAACATTTTTCACTAAAGATGTTTATCTACTTGTTGTTTCATTTGATTTTTCACCGAAGTGGCATTATCCTTTAAAAGTTGGAGAACTTGTTGTTGATGCTCGATGTGATCTTTCACTGCTTGAACCTTTTTCTTCTTGATATGTCCTTCTATGTCTAGATTTTGAGGAGTGATAATTTCTTCCGAATCCTTTACAAGATATTGTCGGATTCATTTCTTGATGCTCGATGTGATATTTCACTTCTTGAACATTTTTCTTCTTGATATGTCCTTCTATCTCGATAGTTTGAGGAGTGGTAATTCTTGCCAATGCTTTACAAGATATGATCTGATTAATTTCTTCTATCTCTGGGGTTGAATCTTGGCGTATGTCCTCTTCTTTTGATGTTTCTTGATCCTTTTCTTCCTCCTCTTCATACTTTATGTAAAATAATTTCTTCTCAACACACTTATGACCTTTAGTCCATTTGCTATCACAATTGTAACAAAGCCCTTTTTCTCTGTTTTCTTCCAATTGTTGTGGTGTTGCTCTTTGTATCCTCATAATGTGCTATCATTTCCTCTGTGAGAATTGACCACGTAACAAGTCATTTACCAGAACAAAGCCCTTTATACCATAAAAATTGATCCGGTTCTAAATATTAAGATGTAATACATACCTTCTGTAATAGTGGTACACCATGTAGATCAAAATATTGCTCCATCTGAAGTATCCAATTTATCAGATCCTTCCCATCAAACTTCCTCATCTTATTTTTTCTTGATTTTAGGAGCTCTATCTTGAAACAACTGTAACTCTATACTTTCAGATCTTTAAGTTCTGAAATTGTGACCTACAATATCCCTTTGTGTCCTCTTTCCAATGCCACCAGTTTGACCCCAATTGGATTCTCCAATGAAGAGTTATGCCAAATCTCCCACAGTGACCTGATTATAGACTAATTCAGTAGAGCCAACTTGTACGACGTGCCACATGTCCCTGTTTTAACCTTTGCCTCTGGAAAATATATACAAGACACTACAGTCCGTCCTCTTTCTGTACCTTCTTATGAAATTTCAATCTGATGCTCGGAGAGATCTTTATGACAATTTTCCCCAGGTCACCTGTTTTGAATGTAATTCAGGATTTTGCAAAAGGACCAACTTTCTCAAATCATATCACCGAAAATATAGTGCGGAAAGCTTTGAAATTCGGACCCGAGATTCAGAGCGATGTCGTATCAAATGGGTTTTGTTTTCAACTTCTGAAACATGGAAAAAAAAAAGTTACAGTGAAAATTCCACGATGACCTGTTTGGAGCAGTGAAACCCTAGAATCCAAATCTCTGATACCAAATGTTATGAAACCAACTCAAGAAAAGATAGAAAAGATAGATCAACACCTTAGAATTCAGCCTCTTCGAGGGGGCAACCTCCTTTACATTACATAAATGAACAATTCTTGGATGATTCAAATGAAAAGACCTCCTCTCTATATATAGGAGTCTAAGGGGTCATAACATAATCAGAGCCTACATAACAATAATAATGTAAGGGCACAATAATAACAATAGTGGGCTTCTATGGGGCACAATAGTAACAATATGGGCACTACATGGGTACATAAATATAATAAGAGGGTTTTAATAATAATAATAATAAGGGGTTACACTAGTAGTATAGGGGTCTAACAAGTTTACATGGCAAACCACCTGCCCAAACGAGCTTACACATGTGCCCTCAAGCAACCCGCCTGAACAAGTTTACATGGAAAATGACCCGCCTGAACGAGTTTACACGGGCACCCTCAAAAGACCCGCTCGAATGAGTTTACACAAAAACCGACCCACCACATGGGCACCCACACATGACAGAAATGAAGGTATATGGGAGAGTTAGGCAAATAGGATGCACGAATGTGCACAAGGCCCATCTCCAGTCAAAACTTAGCATTTTTGATACCGGCACATGTGCCTTGTCTGCCCTCACACGATACGACCTGACCCAACCCGAGCTACCCGAATGGGTGTGCATGGGCACCCACACATGACATGACCAGACCCGTCCGAACAAAATTTTGGGTTTCCATGGGTGCACGACCCAAACGAAATTTGGGGTATCCATCGATGCATGACCCAAACGAAGGCACATGGGAGTGTCAGGCAAATGGGTTGAACGAACTTGTAGAAGACACACAGGCGGTCATGACATAATGTTTTTGGCACAACCATGTCTACCCGGGCACCAAAAAATGGCACGACATAACCTGACCGACCCTAGGCGAGCCGACCCAACCCGCTCGAACACATTTGCACAAGAACCCACACACTACACAACTCGACCCGCTCGAACAAAATTTGTAGTTTCCATGGATGCACGACTCGAACGAAGGCATGAGGGAGTGTCAGGAAAATGGGTTGCATGAACATGCAGAAGGCATATGGGCAGTCATGACTTAGCATTTGTATTACAACCACATCTACCCAAGCACCCCCACACGACACAACATGACTCAACCCTCCATGGGCAAGCTGAACTTACTCACCCAAACGCATTTGCATGGGCATCCAAACATGACACGACCCTACCTACCCAAATGAAATTTGGGGTTTCTGTGGGTGCATGACCCGAATGAAATTTGGGGTTTCCATGTGTGCACGACTTGAATGAAGGCACAAGGGAGCATCAAGCAAACAGGAATCATGAACGTTCCGAAGACACACAGGTGGTCATGACATTGCAGTTTTGGCATGGCCACATGTGCCCGGGCACCCACACATGGCACAATCCGACACAACTAGCCCTGGGAAATCTGACCGGACCCACCCAAATGCCTTTGCATGGGCACCCACACACGACACGACCCAACCTGCTCGAACAAAATTTGGGGTTCCCATGGGTGCACAACCCAAACAAAGGCATGAGGGAGTCTTGGGAAAATGGATCCCATGAACGTGCAAAAGACACACCGGCAGTCACGGCTTAGCATTTTTGGGATGATGACTTGTGCCAGATCACCCACACATGGCACGACACAACATGACCCACCCTAGGCGAATTGACTCGACTCACCTGAACACGTTTTCATGGGAACCCACACATGACACGACCTGACCCACTTGAACAAAATTTGGGGTTTCATGGGTGCACAACCTGAACAAAAATTGGGATTTCTATGGGTACAAAACCTGAATGAAATTTGGGGTTTCATGGGTGTACGACTCGAACGAAGGCACGAGGGAGCGTCAGGGAAACGGGCTGCATGAACATGCAAAAGACACGTGGTCGATCAAGAATTAGAAATTTTGGCATGACCACGTGTGCTCGGGCACCCACACATGGCACGTCACGACCCGACCTAAACCGCCTAAACGTGTTTGCATGGGCACCCACACATGACATGACAAGACTTGACCTGCACGAACGTGTTTGCATGTGCACCCACACACAACACGACCTGGCTCGCCCAACTGAAATTTGGGGTTTCCATGGGTGCACGACCTGTACAAAGGCACGAGGGAGCATCAGGAAAATGGGTTGTATGAACATGCAAAAGACACATGGGTAGTCACAACTTAACATTTTTGGCACAGCCACATGTGCCCGAGAACCTACACACGGCATGATTTGACCTACCCAAATGAAATTTGGGGTTTGCATCAGCACACGAACCAAACAAAGGCCTAAAGGTAGGAATATCTTTGACTCTAATACATAAATATACTTGGTGTAACATGCCCTTAAGGTCTTCAACATTTTCTTTTGACTCTTCGACTCACCTATATCACTTTAACATGTGGTAGGCCTATTTCAATGAGCAAGAAAATCATTGATATGTATAAAATATATATATATTTCTTTTCTTCAAGAAATACAAATATCAAAAAGCACATTTATGAAGTCCTAAACTGGTTGCACTTTCTTCAACACCCCCTCTTAACTAGGGATGTATTCATAAATAATTACAAGGTGTTTGGCTATTTTTAAATCTTGAATAATTCACATAAGAGAAACCGGATTGGAAATCCATCTGTTATAGCATGATAGTAGGCAATATTTTTCATAGCAAGGCCTTGACTAAGAGTTTTATCTCTCATAAGATCAGAGCACAATGTTGGTGAGACCAATGGCTTATAAACACGTTAGTCATTATCTCTCAAGGTAAATACCAACCAAGGTCTTCCCTGAGTATGACCTTCTAGGACAATTCTTGTTTTGGGTTCCCGACACTCAAAGAATATTGGTCCTCTTGCCTACTCTTATCTTGGATGCCCTACACATCCTAAAAAAGAATAAGATGCCAGATGATTTCCGAATCCTCCCATTATTTTTTGCCAAGTGAAGACAAGAATGTTGTGTCTATCTCTTTCCCTTGATTGAGGAAGAAATGCCAAGGTTTCCTCTGACAAGGAGCTTTCCCAAGATCCTTTTATAGTTGGTAACTTGTTAGAACTCCATCTTAGCTAAGGACATGTATATTCATCAATAACTTCTTCTTTGTATGTCCTTCAGTTGCTTGATCTCCTTCTTTTCTTCGATGTCATGAAGTCTTTGTTTGAACCTATTCTTGGTAGGGTACCATCCATCAATCACTTTCCCTTGTGCTTTGTCATGTCATTGCTCCCTTCGTCGAAGGTCTTCTTGATATATATCACGTCCTTTTGTCATCTAGATACTCCTTTGTCATATTATCTACGTTTCATAATACTTATCACATGGATTCTTAGTTGTACTTTCTTGTTCCCATACTTTGATTTAATAGCCCTTCATGACTTCATCATGATATTGCTTCAACATCAAATGGTGCTTTTGTTGCATGGCTTCTTCATCTTGACAACCTTGTAGAGTTGAATTGGTTATCTGCACCCTACTATCTCCAAGGCCTTCATAGGTGTCAAGGGTCCTTTGATATTTTTCTTCCTTTGTCAGAGTTTCCATACCTTCTTTCGAGAGATGTTGGGGAATCTTGTCATATAATGATTCTCTGTGACCACAATGTTCTTCACATGCTTGATTTCTTTGTTCAATTGATTCTTCTTGGATTGATTAGTCAACTACCTTATACTCCTTATGAGAGAACTTATTCATGTTGACCTTTATTGCATTGTGGTACATGCCTCCAAGCATATCATTGGCGAAAGAGATCCTTTTATTCTTGATCATGACTCTATAACTTTTCCCATGACCCAATATATGTGATGACATGACTTAAACTTTGATGTATACATACCTCATGTTGATTATGATTTTATCATCTCGGCTTTATTTGATATTTCTCCTCAAATGGTGTAGCCTTTCTTGCTTCATCTTCTCTCACTTGTATATCATCCTTTCTTGAATCCCATAAATGGGACTCCCAATGAGACATTTTCCCTTATGTACAAACATTCTTTTGAAGATTCTATCAGAGCATCTTGAAGACACTTAACTTGAAAATGTTTATTCCTTTGATAATGTAAGCCCTATAATAATTTTAATCATGATCAATCATTTTTTAACTATGGATGAGGCCCTATAATAGGTATGATCCTTCTATATGAATACCTTCAGCTATATCTACACCATTCTCCTATATTCTATAAGATATCTTTAACCATGCAATATGTTCTATTTATATATGCTCCTATAATACTCAAAACTTTGAAAGAAGACTTTAAGCAAAGAGGTTGACTTAGTCATAGTAGAGATCTGGAGGATCTTCCATTTTTTGCTTCTTGTCTTCTTCTTTCACTTCTTGAGTTACATGAGCTTCTTCAGGTTTCTCTTGACGTTGTTGTCCTTCTTAAGTTTAGGACAATTCCTTTTGTAGCCTCCATATTCTTGGCATTCAAATAATTGGAATTTGGAGATCTAGTGGTCCCAACCAATTGATGTTTTCCTTGCAAAAAGACATTTAGATATACTCAGAAGGGGACATATACTTACTTGATAGAGTTTGAGATGTAGTGAACTTGCTTTTTCTTGAAGACTTGATGGCTTGCATTCCTTAGATATTGATGTTATTCAAGTTTCTTTCTTCAAATGGACTTGCTTCATGATGATATTTTCTTGATGACTTGACTTGTAGTGCCTTCCCTTTTTGAAGATGGTGTAGCTTGATGTAGATCCATCTTTGATTTGTTCTTCTTGTAGGTGCCTTTATACAAGGCTTTTATTCTTGCTTTGTAGTCTTCCATGATGAATGATAGATGGTAGACCTTCTTGTCCTTAATATGATTGAGACTTGTTGGCTTGATTCTTCAAACTTGTAGATGTTCTTCAGATTCCTTTTCCTTGATGTGTTACCTTAGCTCTGATACTGTGTTGATAATCTGAGGCAATGGGGTATAGTAGTATTCTTCTAGACTTGATAGAAATTTGTGAACTGTTTTATAATTTATCTTCTTAGCTTAATCTTCTTCTCTTCTTATTAGTGAATTGTGTTTACTTCATCAAACTAGTGTAGAAGACACAAGAATAAGAACACAAGATGTTGGCTTTCTGTCAGGTAAAAACATCTCTCTCTCAGAGAGGAAAACCCTTTTGTAAATTTCTCTTATTGAAGCTACTTATTGATCAATGCCAAACCCTAGACCCATGACAAGAATATTCTCCAAGCACAAGTCAATTCCTTCCTCCTCTCTGCACTTTGTTTCTCCTGCACTTCATTCTCTAACACTTCGTCCTTATTTCAACCTTCTATAGTCCTTGGTGGACTAGATCTAGAAGGGAATCCAACCTATGGTCCTTAGTGAGATCCTTTACCAATGAAGAAACCTCCATTCTCTTTACCAACCGAGCCTTTTTCTTGATGCGAGGTTGCATACTCGTTGTTCGTGTGCTTGGGCCATGACTTCTATCATGGAAGGGACACAGAAACACCAAGTTAACTACACCTAGGTGATTTCCATCACAAAGAGACATGAAAACCCCAAATTTCCCGCACTTGGGAGGCTTTTGACAAGGCAGGACATGGAAACCTAGGGTTCCCCACAATTCGATGATTTTTTTCGAGGAGGGATTGGGAGACCCCATGTCACGCCCCTATCCTAGTGGTAGTCTTTCAACCACACATAAGTGGGTGCAGAACCTCCATACTTTTTCCTTTTACCAACACTTGAGTACACAGTCTGCGCCTACTTCAACACTTGGTCAATTTTACAATAAGTGTTCTTAACAATGCAGTGAAAATAACTTATCATCAATTTATCTTCTTCAATTATTCTTTCATCTCGTTGTGTCATGTGGTTTTGTTGCACTACCCATGGAATGCATGACACAAATCCACACCTGAACTCTGACTGGTGTCACTCGTCCCGAGGTATACCACCTGTCTGCCCAACTTTCTGTTCTGCGGCACCCAAACTCTGCCCGTTGGTGCAGGCCATAGTGAGAATGCATGGCCCGCACATAGTGCGGCCTACCTGCTTGATCGGTAACCCAACTTGTTTTGCCTACCCACACTACCAAGCCCGACCAATTCATGGTAATATTCTTTCCGGTGTGGCTCTTTTACCCATAGCCTTCTCTTCCTTCTGTTTTCTCCCAACTCCTTCCTTCGCACTTCTTTTGCGATGTGGAGGTCTGAGTTCGATGTTCCTTGTTCGAATTCCATCCTCCTTACTTATACACATCCTTTTTCCCAAGGGTCGTGTCTCTTGGGAATAACAAGGGTTTTCTCCATCATCATACATGCTTGCCCTACCTGCCACATAACCATGACACACCCCATTCCAACAAACCATCGCATCCCTTCATGCTCATCGTCACACCCATGGGTTGACTCCAACACTTAGCCGATTACATACGATATAGCATGTTGCACACCTACCTGCATCATAACTCATCTTCACATGGTCATCCATTTTAACTAGGTAGCCAACATGGGTCACCCACATGCCTTCCACCAGTGACTCACCCATCATTCACATATCAAGGGGTGGGGGCCCTGCCCAACACGGTGCGCCTACTATGACTATGCCCATCACCATCGCACATAAGTGAATGTTGTGCCAAGTCTTCGCATCTTACCAAACACTCACTTGAGTCTCATTTAACCAAATGCAGGCACCTGTCACACATCAAGGCACGCCCGTACTATGGGTTCATTTTTTCGACTCCCTCTGGCACTCCCGACTCGAATAGTTGACACTTGAATCCCCCCCCCCCCTGTGGTAGGGGTTTTCGGCATGATGGGACATGGAAACCCTAGATTTAACACACTTGGGTAGCTATCATCACGGCAGGGTGGGGAAACCCTGCTTTCCCTGCACTTGGATGACTTCCATCACAACGAGGCATGGAAATCCTAAGTTCTGGAGATAGACCAGATAAGCGGTTTACATAAACTTGGGCGATTTCAATCGTGTTGCAACATGGAAGCCCAAGTTCCCTACATTAGGGCCACGGTTTTGGCCCGAGCAATAGAGGGAGACCTAGGGTTCCCAGAATTAGGCGGTTTCCCTCATGTGACAAAATAGAATCCCCCAGGTTCTGCGGACTTGGGTAGTTCTATGTCATTCCACGGCATGGAAACCTAAGTTCCCTACACCGAGGTCACATCTTTTGTCATGGCGGGACATGGAAGACCTGAGTTTCCCATAATTGGGTAGTTTTTACATTCCACAGAATGGAAAGACCGATGTTCAGTAAACTTGGGTGATCGTTCACTGTTGCGTGATGACATGGAAATTTGAAGCTCCCCTGACTTGGGCGACCATTCCTTGTTGCGTAATGACATGGAAACCTCAAGCTCCCCAAACTGTGGTGGTCGTTCCCTGTCATGTGATGACATGGAAACCTGAAGCTCCCTAGACTTGGGTAGAAGTTTTAGCCATGGTGTGACATGGGAACCCCGTGTTTCCTAGACTTGGGTAGCAATTTTTGTCGTGACGTGAAATGGAAACCTCGTTGTGTCCACTGACTTGGGTAACAGTTTCCATCGCACCGCGAAATGGACACCCCAAGTTACCTGAACTTTGGCGTCTTTTCGTCACCCCATGACATGGAAGTTTGAAGCTCCATAGAGTCTAGGGTGATTTAGGGCATGTTATGACATGGAAACCCCGAAGGTCCCCGCGCCAGGGTGAGACATGGAAACCCCAAGTTTCACAGGCATGGGTGGTTTCCGTGGGTGGTTTCAACCATGCTACAAAGTGGAAACTATGATTTCCCTAGAATTGGGCAACGATTTTGAAACACTCCATGTTCCTGAGACTTGCAAGTCAGTTTCCATAATCATGGAAACCCCAAGTTCCCCACATTAGGGATTTGTTGAAAAGTCTGAGTTTCCATCGTGCCTTAAAATATGGAACCTTGTGGTTCCATCAAGGGAAGTACATGGAAACCCCAAGTTTTCCTAGACTTTTATGCTGCCAGTTTTAGCCAGGGCACAACATGGAAACCCTAAGTCTCCACAGACTTGGGCATCATTGGCTTCAGCCGATGCGCAATATGGAAACCCCAAGTTTACCCAGGTTTTGGCGATGGGGCATGATGTGGAAACCCTAGATTTTGGGTGCCAGGGCATGACATGGAAACCCAAAATTTGGGCACAACATAAAAACCCAAAATTTTGGGCACCAGTTGGAAACCCAAAATTTTTGGCACTGGGGCACTACACGAAAACCTCAAATTTTGCTCCCCCAAGAAAAGCATTTCTGAGATCTGAGTAATAAAAAAATTTCATTTGGAGGAAGAGGCAAAGGTTGAAGAGCCGAAGAGTTGTTTGGATTTGTTTGAATAATGTGTGACAAGAGCGAAGCTCTGAATCGAGGTGACCAAGGGCTGAATCTTAGTGGATCGTGGCAGCAAGGCCTCTCTACCACTTACAATACCCCGTCATGTATTTAAGTCATCTGCAAAGGATTCTTCTAAATGATTGTTTGGAATTGAACTTCAAAGCTACCCGACCGAGATGCTTCACGATCACAATTTTCAAATGACACGGGCCCCTGGGGGAAACAAAGAGATGCCCTTACTGTGGATCAAGATACAACCAAAGAGTGGTAGGAACCACTGCTTACATGGATTCTGACTTAGAAGCATTCAATCATAATCCGACACAAGATAGGTTCATGCCACTAGATTTTCAGCTAAGCGCAATGACCAATTGTGTGAATCAACGGTTCCTCTCCTACTAAGTTGAATTACTATTGTAGTGCGATTCATTAGTAGGGTAAAACTAACCTGTATCATGATGGTCTAAACCCATATCACATTCCCTACTAGTGGGTGAACAATCCAAAACTTGGTGAATTTTGCTTCATAATGATAGGAAGAGCCAACATCGAAGGATCAAAAAGCAATGTTGCTATGAACACTTGGCTACCACAAGCCCGTTATCCCTATGGTAACTTTTCTAAAACCTCTAGCTTCAAATTATGAAAATCTAAAGGATCGATAGGACATGCTTTCATGGTTTATATTCCTACTGTAAATAAAAATCAAATGAGATTTTACCCTCTTGTTCCACAAAAGATTTATGTTCTCATTGAGCTCATCTTAGGACACATGCATTATATTTCAATAGATTTGCCACCCCAGCCAAACTCCTGACCTAACAATGTCTTTCGCCCAGATCAACCCATTGAAATGTGCCTTAAGGCCAAAAAAAGGGGCAATGTCTCATCTCTGCCCCACAGAATAAGTAAAATAATGTTAAAAGTAGTGGTATTTCACTTGCGCCAAAAATGGATCCCACTTATTCTACACCTCTCAAGTCATTTCATAAAGTTGGACTAGAGTCAAGATCAATAGGGTCTTCTTTCCTTGTTGATTCTACCAAGCCCATTCCCTTAGATTTGGTTTCGCTAGATAGTAGATACGTATAATGGGAATCTTGTTAAGCCATTCATGTGTGTCACTAATTAGATGGCAAGGAATTTGTCTACCTTAAGAGAGTCATAGTCACTCCTATTGTTTACCTGCACTTGGTTGAATTTATTCACTTTAAAATTTAGAGAACTCAATAGAAATCACATTGCATCAGCATCTATAGGGACCATCATAATTCTTTGTTTTAATTAAACAGTTGGATTCCCCTTTTCCATACTAGTTATATGTTGACTGTTAGCCGCCTAGGGAAAAGCCCCCAGTAGGGGACATTCTACGAATCGTAGCCCAATCGGCATGCAACTTCTCACCCTCATCGATAGATAAGCTTAAGAAGACTACCAACAACCCATGAGTTGAGTGTGCAGACCCCTAGGCCTAGCCCACAGAGCCAATCCTTTTCCTAAAGTTACGGATCAATTTTTCTGACTTCCCTTACCTACATTATTTTATTGACCAGAGGTTGTTCACCTTGGAGACTTGATTCATTTATGAGTATGACAGGGCATGAATGGTGCTCAGTCCTCCAAATTTTCAAGGGCCGCCGAGGGTGCACTAGACATCACAAGATGTGTGGTTCTCTTCCATCTATTAGACCCTATCTCTGAATCAACCAATTCCAAGGTGGGCAAGCTGTTAAAAAGAAAAGATAACTCTTCCTAGGGCTCTCGATGATGTCTCTGAATTTCCTAATGTTTCCATCCGTCACCATGTCCCAGTTCAGGAGTATTAACCCAATTCCATTTTGATGCTTGTGCAGGTGCACCCATGATACAAGGCTTCCCCATATCTTAGGATCGACAAACCCATGTACAAGTGTTGTTCACATGGAACCTTTCCCCACATTAGTCTTCAAAGTTCTCATTTGAATATTTGCTACTACCACCAAGATCTGCACCAGGGGCCAATCCACCAAAGCTCACACCGAGGTTTCTCAGTGACCCTTGCATCCTCCTACTCATTGAAGCCAGGCAATTTCTCTGATGGTCGAGTGTAGGTTTTGCACTTCAGTGCCATCCTTTTTTGGGGCTAGTTGATTCAGAAGTTTAGTTGTTACACACTCCTTAGCGGATTTCAACTTCCATGACCACCATCCTACTGTCTTAACCAACCAAAACCCTCTGTGGGATCTAGGTTAGTGTGCAATTTGGCACCATAAATTGACTTTTGGTTCATCCCGCATCACCATTTCTTCTTACCAAAAATGGCCCACTTGGAGCCCTTGATTCCATGGCACGGCTCACCCTCTAACCTATTTAAACTTTGAGAATAGGTTGAGGAAATTATGCCCCCAATGTCTTTAATCATTTCCTTTACCCGATAAAACTCGTGTGTGAACTCCAACTATCCTGATGGAAACTTCAGAGGAAACCAGCTACTAGATGGTTTGATTAGTCTTGCACCCCTATATGCAAGTGAGACAAGCGATTTTCACGTCAGTATCGCTATGAGCCTCCACCAAAGTTTCCTCTGGCTTAACTCTGCTTAGGCATAATTCACGATCTTTCGAGTCCCAACTAGTGTGCTCACACTCGAACCCTTCACATAAGCTCAAGGTTGGCTAATGATCCAATCCCTCCAGAGAGGTGATCTCACCCATCAGCTTCCTTGTGCCTCACAGGTTTTCAAGCCCACTAACTCACACACATGTTAAACTCCTTTGTCCTTGTTTCAAGACGGGTTGAATGAAAGCTTGCCAACCAAGACCATGAGTGTGTAGGTGCACACGACCCACCACAAGGGCACACACTTCATTCCTTGACCATTGCAACGGTAAACTAACAGGTAGTAATCCACTTGCACTTGTGACTATGCAACAACCCGTGTTGGTTTTCACCTCATGCTGACGGAAGACCAGCCTGAGCCAATCCACATCCAACCGAGACACATCGACAGTGTCCATCCGCTTCCCTCTCAGCAATTTCAAGCACTCTTTAACTCTTTTTCCAAAGTACTTTTCATATTTCCCTCACGGTACTTGTTTTCTATCAGTGTTTCACCCATATTTAGCCTTGGGTGAAATTTACCACCCAATTAGTGTTGCATTCCCAAACAACCTGAATTTCTGACAATGCCTTGTGATGCGGTAGGGTCCCAGCCCGATGGGGTTGTCAACCTCTTAGGCAACCCCTTACAAGGGGATTGGCCTAGGCCCACTGATGAGGACACTTTTATAGACTACAATTCCAGTGATGTTGCCACCTGATTTTCATTTTAGTCTCTTCCTGGTTCTCTCGCCACTACTAGGGGAATCCTTGTAAGTTTCTTTTCCTCCACTTAATTATACGCTTAAACTCAGTGGGTGTTATCGCTCAATTTGAGGTCGCAAGTTGGAGCTAAATTTTCCCTACCTAATGGGAGGACAAGAGAGAGTAAGGAAAGTTTGAGCGATTCCACTCAAAGGCCGCATCAGCTAATGTGAACTACCCATCCAAGGGGACAAGATCACCACTCATCGATGCATGCCACGAAATATTCCTTGAGGCATTTCAGCCAACCCCACTACATTGGGAACAGATGACCAACTACGCTACTTCCTAACATGTTGCAGGGAGCATGTTTGAATGGGATGTCATGACCAGATAGATGTGCCCTCGACCAAGACCTCGGGTGAAAATTGCGTTAAAAAGTTCAATGACTCACGGGATTATGCAATTCACACTAAGTATCACATATCATTATATTATTCATCATAACAAGAGCTGAGATATCTATTTCCGAGAGTCATTTTCATGTATTACTGAAAAATCCGCCACAATAGTGAATAAGGGCACCACCCACGACAAATGTAAGGCTAAGGGCCAAAAGGAGGAAAGTAAGAAAAACACATGAAAGAAAGAGAAACAAAGGTGTCTATCCGTTCACAAGGAGGCTCTAACAAAGAACAATCTTCTCGATCCCCATGCCTTAGCAAAAAGGGGGAGGAATGCATGGAATAAAAATTGAGAAGGAATAGTGTGGCCACCCTGGGAGCTCACACTTCTTTTAATCCTTACCAAAAACCAGTCCACAACAAGTCCCCCTTTTCTCCATAAAGCTAGGGACCAAGAGGAAGAAGGGAAGAAAATAAGGTGAAAGAAATAAAGATCAAATGTGGCTACCAGATCATAAGGGGGGGGCTCAAGCAAATCAAAAGCCTTCCAAGCCTCATGCCTTTACAAATAGGGGGGAATTAAAGGGGACGATGATCTAGAAGAACTAAAGTAGCCACCCTGAGAGCTTGCATTGTGTTTTTTCCTTATAGAACACTAATCCACAACAATCCCACCGTTTCTTCATAAATGTAGGGGCCAAAAGGAAGAAGGGAAAAAGAAAACATGAAAGAAAGAGATATGAAATCTGGCTACCATCTCACAAGGGGAGGCTTAAAAGAGAACCAGCTTCCCCAACCCCATGCCTTCGCAAAAAGGGGGGAACTTTAGCAGACGACGATCGAGAAGGACTAGGGTGGCCACCTTGGGAGCTTGCACTGCATGTCGATCTTATTGAACACCAATCCATGATAGTCCCACCTTTTCTCCATAAAATTAGGGGCCAAAAGGAAGAATGGAAGAAAAAAACATGAAATAAAGAGATATCAAATGTGGCTACCAACTCAAAAGGGCAAGCTCAAACAAAGAACAAGCTTCCCCAACCCATGCCTTCACAAAATTGGGGGAACTATAAGGGACATCGTTTGAGAAGGACTAGGGTGGCCACCTCAAGAACTCGCACTGCTTTTTGTCCTACCTGAACACCAATCCACAACAATCCCACCTTTTGCTTCGTAAAGTTAGGGAGCCAAAAGGAAGAAGGGAAGAAAAAAAAATGAAAGAAAGAGATATCGAATGTGGCCACAGGCTCACAAGAGGAGGCTCAAATAGAGAACAAGCTTCCAAAACCCTGTGCCTTTGCAAAAATGGGGGAACTTCAGGGGACGGCGATCAAGAATGACTAGGGTGGCCACTCCAGGAACTCACACTGCTTTAATCTTTCCCAAACACCAATCCACAACAATCCCACCTTTTCTCTGTAAATCTAGGGGAAAAAGGAAAAAGGGAAGAAGAAAACACGAAAGAAAAAAAATTCCCAAGAAAAGAGAGAGTCTCAACATGATGGCGAGGAGATGTTGCCTAACCAAAAAGAAAGAAAACAAGGCACCCAATCAAAGAATCCCACCTCTTCACACCCTTCAACATACATTATGACACAACACCCTTTGCAGCTCACAACATAACAAACAATAATCAAACAACCAAGGAAAAAGTCAAACCTAAACTTCACCACTAGAAAAGGTGAGGGCCATGATGAGACCAGTGTATGGAGCATGTTACTGAGAGGTAAACAACCCCCCAACCTAGCACAAGGCTTCAAACAACAAATACACTAATAGCAAACCCAACCCACAATTGCACCCCTCTGTGTACAAAACAACAACAACCTTTACAACAAGAAAGTAAATGGAGGTCAAGAATCAAACTCCAAAGAGGAGTTGTCACGGGCTGACACTCAATGCTATAGAAAGCCACGAGCCACAAATACATTGATGGTGCAAGGCCACTAAAGAGACGCATGTCCATAAAACCAAGAAATGACCAAGTCACACAAAAAACCCATAATCCAAAGGGAGAAACAAAGACACAACCTGCTACTTCTTTCCTTAGAAGGGGAGTGGCTAACAAGAGGATGAGGAATCCTTCGAGGGCAAAGGCATGAGACAAGAATGCCACCTAATGCCCATTAGCGGGGAAAATTGTGATCTTGATGGAGCTCATATTAAGGGAGGGGTTTTTCATTACCTGGACACCCAACCCTTCTGCAAGGGCATATCGAGGAACAGTCAGGAGGCCTAGGGTGGCTAGCCAAATGCGGTTAACTTCTCTTCATCCATCCCATATCTACCCCACCTTGATAATTTCCCCTCACATGAGGTTTGAAGTACTAGGCATGCACGCAACCACTCCCTTTACCCAATCATGAGAAAAAAATCTCACCCAAGCAACACATAAACCACTATTGTCTTTTCGAGAGAACCAACTATGAAGGCCTAAAGCCTTGGCCCATGCCTCCCAATGAACAAAATACCGAGCATCACCACTACGAATGAGTCTAAATTTATCCATCGTATTTACCAAGCACCTCAACTACAGCAACCATGCCCCACTGAATAGATCGTAGGAGAGGGCTCCCAAGAAACAAGCTTCTGAACCACCTACAGAAACAAATTGGGTTAAAGAAAAATAAAGGGTGGGTGGGAAAGGCACAAAAATGGCTTGCAAGCATAAACAAAAAAACAAGCGTGACCTCAAGACAAGCAACCAACAATGTTCTTGCCAAACACCAAACCCACTCCCCTAAAGACACACTACACGAGCCCACATTGCAATCGAAACCCACCCAACCTGAACCAAAAAATAAAACCCCTGCTATCAATGATCATGCTGCAGGTTCACCTATAGTAACATTGTTATGACTTCTCCTTCCTCTAAATGATAAGGTTCAATGAACTTCTCACGATGTCGATGGTGGCGAACCACCATTGTCGACTCAATCTGAACACTTCACTGGATCATTCAATTGGTAGGAGTGATGGGAGGTGTGTACAAAGAGTAGGGACGTAGTTAACATGAGTTGATGACACACGCTTACTAGGAATTCCTTGTTGAAGACCAATAAGTGTAATGGTCTATCCCCATCATGATGCAATTTGAGAAGAATTCCTGACCCTGTTGAACTAGGAGGAAAAACTCATTGGCTACATCAGTGTAGCACTCATGTGGCCTAGAACATATAAGGGCATCACCTATCTATTACTTAACTCAAAATTCCATGGCCTAAATGGTCATAGTCCCTCTAAGAAGTTGGTTGCGAAGGGGGACCTCCACGTAGCTCATTAGCAGGATGAGGTATCATTAGTTATCAGAATTAACCAGACAAATTTCTCCACCAACTAAGAACGGCCATGCACCACCACCCATAGAATCAAGAAAGAGCTCTCAATCTTAGAATTGAGAGCTCTCAATCTATCAATCCTTACTATGTCTGGACCTAGTAAGTTTCCCCATGTTTAGTCAAATTAAGTCGTAGGCTCCACTCCTGGTGGTGCCTTTCCTTTAATTCCTTTAAGTTTCAACCTTCTGACCATACTACCCCCAAAACCCAAACACTCTAATTTCTCAAAAGGTGCTGGCAGAGTCCTTAGAGCAACATCTGTCGATACCTGGTCGGCATCGTTTATGGTTGAGACTAGGATGGTATCTTATGCTCTTTGAGCCCCCAACTTTCGTTCTTCATTAATGAAGACATCCTTGGAAAATTATTTCATAGTGGTATGTCTTTCATAAATAGAAGAATTTCACCTCTAATAATGAAATACGAATGTCCCTATTAATTAGTACTCTGGTCCCAAAGTCCAACAAAATAGGACCAGACTCCTTTCACGTTATTCCATGCTAATGTATTCAAAGCATAAGATTGCTTTGAGCACTCTAATTTTTTCAATGTAACAGTGCCAAATCCATAACCCAACCAATTAAGGCTAGGAGCACACCGCCAACAAAAAGGACAGAAGGGCAAGTGGAAACTGAGTAGGTGGACTGAACTTTATGACCCAAGATCCAACTATGAGATTTTTAACTGCAAGAACTTAAATATATGCTATTGGAGCTGGAATTACCACGGTTGCTGGCACCTAACTTTCCCTCCAATGGATCCTCATTAACAGATTTAGATTGTACTCATTCCAATTACCAGAATTGATGAGCCTATTATTGTTATTTATTGTCACTACCTCCCCATGTCAAGATTGGGTAATTTGCCCACCTGTTGCCTTCGTTGGATGTGGTAGTTGTTTCTCAATCTCCCTCTTCGAAATCGAACCTAATTCTCCATCACCTATCACCACCATGTAGGCCTCTATCCTACCATCGAAAGTTGATAGGGTAGAAATTTGAATGAAGCATCACCAACACAAGGGCTGTTCGATTTGTCAAGTTATCGTGATTCACTGGAGAAGTGGGAAAGCCCACGTTGACCTTTTATCTAGAAAAATCATCCCTTCCAAAGAGTCAGGACTTGGTGCACATATTATGTCTAGAATTACTATGGTTATCTGAGTAGTATGGTGCCATAAAAAATGCTATAATTGATTTAATGAGCCATTTGCAGTTTCACAGCCTGAATTAGTTCATAAATAGACATGCATGGCTTAATCTTTGAGACAAGCATATGACTACTGGCAGGATCAACCAGGTAGCACCCTCCCACTTCAAAGGGAATTTTGGGTGCTCTCTTACCAAGAGCCAACCTAAACACCCATCAAGTCAAAGAGATATCAAAATATCATGTAAAATGATTAAGCCTTGCACCTCTCGTATCCCAAGAAGGAAACACACACAACATGCCAAGGACATGGAGAAAAAATGGGTAGACCAACCGAGTCACAACGCACCAAGCCCACTTCAGAGTTTGCAAACATGACCAAACCAACAAGAAAATGAGTGATCACACACCCACTCCCTTATAAATGCCTCCAAAAACCTCCACACCACGTACTGTGGCCACTTAGGAGTCCACACAGACAGTAGCAACGGTGGACCTGAATCTCTCGATTGCCTGCGGCAGCCTCGATGCAAAGGAAATAAATGGAGGATGATGAACCACGCAGCCTCTATATTATAAATGTGTCACAACCCTGCCCACTCCGCACCGAGGCTACCTACGAGTCCACTTGGACAACAACAACAGTGGACCTCGATCTCCTGATCCCATGCGGTAGCCTCGATGTGAAGGAAAGGGAAGGAAATAAAAAGAGGATGATCAACCAGAAATCCTATCTTAGAAAGGCCATATGAACCTCCCTGGCCCACACTAATGCCACCTAGGAGTCCACCCAGACAACCGCAATAGTGGAGCTCGATTAGATGATCACCTACGATAGCCTCAATGCAAAGGCAAAGGAAGGAAATAATACAAGACAAACCAAGCCCGCAACCTCCCTTAAAAATGTCCCCCAAACCTCCCCTCCCTGCATAGACACCACTTAGGAGTCCACCCGGACAACAGCAATTATGGACCTCGATCACATGACCACCCTACAAATGACCCAAGGCCATCGCTTAGGAAAACTTGAAAAACAACTTAATTACTAACTCACCTCTCACACGAAAATAAAACCTATCACTTGTATCATTTGGATGGGCGTGAGGGACCAGGATGAGCTAGGCAGCCACACCACAGCAAACATACAACTCTAATAACTTAGAGTGCATAAGGGGAACTATTCACATATTCCTCTCGAGATGAGCATGGCCAACATTACCACTCATGTGCTACCAAGGGGGGATGGAGAGAAGATGAAAACGTCCACCCTACAAATGACCCAAGGCCATTTTTCAGGAAAACCCAGGAAAGCAATTCAACTACCAACCCACCTTTCACATGAGAGGAAAACCTATCACTTGTGTCATTTGGATGAGCATGAGGGACCAAGATGAGTGAGGGAGTCACACCACAAAAACCCATACAACTCCACAAACTTAGAGAGAAAAAGGCAAATTGTTCACATATGTCTCCCAAGATGAGCATGACCAACATTATCGCTCATGTGCTACTGAGTGGCGATGGAGAGAAGATGAAAATTAGAAACCCTACAAATGACCCAAGGCCATTTTTTAGGAAAACTTGAAAAAACAACTCAATTACCAACCCACCTTTCACACGAAAAGCTGACCGAGGGACCAAGATGAGCATCGCCAACATTACCGCTCGTGTGCTACCTAGTGGGGATGGAGGTGTTATAGATCCATTTGGGCACATCAACCCCTACTTATAGCTCAATACTATTAGGGCCCATCAAACACTAATTTAGTTGTTACATGCCCTAATGAGGTCAACCATTAGAATGCCTCCTTCCCAAGAGATTCCATGACTGAAATCATCCAAAAACTTCCTCTAGGAAGATCAGCACAGGAAGGCCTTTATCAGGGTGCACTGCAGTGTAGCCAAGTACATTGCTAGGGTGCATTGCAGCACACTTGAGCCCTCTTTGTCCTGTGCTGGGTGAATTTGAGTGAATATGAATTGGGGTTTGGAATATTCTTATCCATGGGATGCTTCTATAAGTTTCCCAAGGTTATCCACTCTTTTGGGCTTGAAATTGGATGAGGAAGGAAGTTAAGGAAAATTAATCCCTTCATCCCTTCTTCCATTGAACTATATCTTAATTTTGGGAGGGCATTCATTGTCAATTTATGGCATAACTTCCTTCATTCACCTATAAAAAGACCACTCATCTAAGTGATCAAGGGTTGTAAATCATTGAATTGTAGGGAGATTATGTTAGTATGAGACTTGAGTTAGTTTCAAGTATTTTAATGATGTCAAACTATCTTGCTTGTTATGAGGAGAGGATGGGATTGAACTAGAGGAGTGACACTGAATCAAACAAATTGGGTTGTAACTCTTCCTTTTACTAATAAAGAGTTCAAATATTTTTCCATATGTTTGTATTGTTTATTGATTCCTTCATATGTGTATTATGCACTTGATTCCATTTTATGTTTAATCAATAGATCATTATCATATGCTTTAATGTGTTTTTGTCTTCTATTTGTGTGCAATTATTTTTCAAGCGGATTAAGTATGGAAAGGAGCGAAAGAATTGGTCAAGGGAGATAAGGATTAATTTAAAGCTTCAGGTAGGCTTCTTTATTGTCTTATTTAATCTATTGGTTATAGAAAAAATAGAGAATAAATTACATTGTTGTTCTAGACTTAGCTACTAGTCTAGGGGTTTACGCGTTTATCCATAGACACCAAAATTCCCAAAAAAAGTTGGCAACTCCACTAGGGATACAATTGTTGGGCCACTAGTTTGTCATTATCGTTATCACTCTTTACCGCCTATTTCATCCATTTCTACTTTTCCTTATCATGCCATTTATCATAATTTATCATATAATTCCATTTTATAATTATTTATGCCCTTGTGGATAAATATTATTTCTTCTCCTTTATTTTTAATAAACTGTTATGCATGTTTTTACTAATAATGGATTATTAATAAATTTGTTCACCATTTTAGCCTCCAATATATTTTCCAAATTGAAGGTTTGAGCTCTAGCTCATCATTAAATGTGTTAACTCAGAAATTCACTGGAATAAGTAGTGTCAGTTTTGTACTGAACAGTTTGGGCAAATGGAGAAGAATTTGGAAAATCCTAAACATGGGTTTGTTTAGAATGGACCAAATTAGTTTTGTTATGACTAGTTTTCCCAAATTTTTCTGTACTAAGTGAAAAATAAGGTTCTCGGAAGACATTTTTCTCAGATTCACTATTATGGCCATTTTCCAAATTATCTCAGTTGCAATACCAAATTCAACCTATTGTTGTTGAATGCTGATGGAAATATATTTTAGATATGATCTTGTTAATCAATTTATTAAGAACAATCCAATTTTGTAATAGGGAATCATATTGCAATCATTACGGTTGTAACTTCTCTTTTCTCTCTGTGTATTTAAATCATGACAGAGATCAGATAGGGAGAGATTCATGATGGATGATTAGAAAGAGAATTAGATGGATCATGAGATTAGAGATAAATAGGATAGGATAGGAGGAATGGGAGAATTACTATTTAAATTTCAACTTTGATCATCGACTCTCGTTGTTGAAGCAGAGCACGAACTTGCTGTAATGATTATGCAATGATGAATATATAAAAATAGTTGCAGTTCCTTCACAACTCCTGAAGTAATCTGACGGTATTCACTAGTAGCTAAGGGCCTGACCTTGGTGGATCCACTCGCTATTTGTACCATTACTTTACAATTCCAGTCGTGTGATGCTTTGATTTAGTTTTCATTTCTTTGAATTTCATTGCTTTACAATTTCTTGTTTCTTTACATTTCCCTAAAATCGTTTTATGGCATAAAATTGTAATTGAATCCCGTTGCCATTTTCTTCCATCATAACAAGGTTACTATCCTTTGCAGCTTAATTTTTTATGTTGTTCATTCTAGTTATAAATCTCCGTTGTTCACTTTGGACTCTATTTTTCATTAGATATTGCTATTCATTTAGTTTTTCTATTCATTTCCATTAATTTAGCTTTGCTGTTCATTTCCATTAATTTATCTTTGTTGTTCATTTCCATTAATTTAGTGTTGTTGTTCATTTATGGTAAATTAGCTTTGCTATTTAAATAGGCTTTGCTATTATCTATTTCATGCAAGGATTTGGTTTTTCCTTTTAAATGTTATTGCAGCAAGTGTGTTTGTTCCATTTCTACTAGTAGCATTATTGATTGAATTGTCATTTCTAGTTAATTGTTTTGGTGTGGAGTGTAAGGTCAACAACTATAGAGGACATGGACTATCACTATCTAAGCTCTCAAATTAAGGATCTTTCTTTATTTCATTTGCATCAGTTGACAGAGAAAAGAGTTATTACTACTGCATCCTTGACTGATGATTGCTTTAGTTTCTTCAGTGAATGATCTAGTTTCGGAATATTAAGTTTCTTGCCACTACAATTAGATTTTATTTCAATCATCTGTTTACTCTTGTATTTGAAGCACTGTACTGCAATTTAGAATCATTACTCTTGAGTAAATGAACGCCTCAGACTGAATACACTCTTGAAATAAAAAATCGTACCTGGATTGATAATTAATGTGAAGATAATTAGGAGTTAAAAAGACACGTTTTATCACTCAACATTTTGGTGCCGTTGCCGGGGAGAGTGTAGCCATTTCTAAGCAGTACTATGAATCTGATGAGTGCCTGTTAGGAGAGAATTGGGTATTAAAAATGGAAGGTAAGGAATTGTGTATGGAGCATGTAAAAGCCTTGCCCCCCTACCCGCTTTCCATCAGAATTGTTAAAGAACTTAGGGTAGAAATAAATGTTTGAATTTCTGTGTGAATCACTAAGAAAAAAATAGAAATTTTGAAAAAAAAATCTCATGATTTCACTTAAGTGGTGATGTAAGCACCACCCATTTCACTAACTAATTGATAGGAACATTTGAAGGAGGAGCATCAAATAAACACATGAAGAACATCTTATATTATGGTAAGAAATGACTCACATTTCTACTTTTGAATTCCCTATCAAATATCTAGGAAGAGTGACAACAATGCACATAATTCCCCCTTCTTCTCATGGCTTAACAAATGAAGATCCTGATACATTCTTATTTGAGTTTGAAATACTTTATAGAGGATATGATTATCATACTAATGATCAAAGGTTGAAAGTGTTTCCTCTTACTCTAAAACGAGTAGCTCTCTAATGGTTCATGAGCCTGGGTGGGAATTTCATCCAAACATGGAAGAACATGGAGAACATATTCTTGAAGAAATACTAATACTACTGTAAATCCAATGAACATAATTTCGATATGATACGATGGGAAGATGAAAGCTTGGAGGACTATGTAGAGTGATTTCGATATAACCTTCAAAAATCAAAGCATAGGTATTTGGAAAAAGAGATCTTAAAAAAAAATCCTACTCAAAGGAATCAAAGATAAATTTTTAGAACTCTTAAATCTGATAGGAAAAGGTGATGATTTTCAGTTATCCTATGATGATGTTTGTGAATTGTGCATAAGGTACTCAAGAGGAATCTCCAAGGCTGGTAAGAATTCTAGAGACATTTGTTCTTTCTTTTCCAATTCTTCTATAAGAATAAGAGACATAAGAGCTGAAATCAATGATTTATTTAAAAATTTAAAAATTGATTTTATTAGCTCTCTAAATTCACAAGTGGATGTTTTTCAGGTTCAAAAAATTCGAGAATTTGATGAAGTGCTTTGCCCTCATTACCGGAAGGAGCATCCCATAGATAGTTGTTCTTCCTTATCTAGGATGGAAGTATCATATCAAAGAGATGAAGAAGCTGCAAAAAGGTTAAAGCCATGGAAATCATGGCCTACAGGTATGGTTCAAAAAACTTCTTCTCCATTCTCTTACTTGCATAATCCATTATAGAATACTAATGTGTTAGGGCAACCATGTCAATCTCAAGATAACCACCACCAATCTTGTCTACAAATTTGGCATGGTTCATCTTATGATTGCATGACTACTCTCCTTCATCTTGTAGCACAAAAACATCCTCCATATTCTTCACCAACTCTTCCACAAAATCTTGTTTTCCTATCAAAATCACCCACTAAACCTAATCAACTACATCATCAAAATGCTCCATTATGTACACAATTTTCTGCTCAACTCATTCCACACCCTCACCACAATAAACCAGTACAACATGCTTACAGTGTTGAACTGTAAAATTTATCCACCCATTCTATCTCACATGCACTGATGGAGAAAACTTACAATGAGATTCAGAATGTTTCAAATTTAAAAATTATAGAAGTTATGGAAGAAAATGAGGTTTCTTCTAGTCTGCATCAACAAGCCATTTTAAAAGCTCAAGAACTTCATGATATGATGGATATGGGAAATCAAAAAAGTAAAGGATATATTGAATATTGGTTTCACTCCATCATTTGTTTGCAGCATCACTCCATACTTCAACAATTTTTGATACCAGATTTTCAAGGGAAGTTGGCTTCTCATGCCCTAATATTCATTAACATGCATTTGTCAAATTCGAGTATGTGCATACATGAAGCGTTATTTCAAAAATGGTTCCATTGGAAGTACTCCTATATGTAATCATATTCAATTTCAAATCAAAATAGGTTAGTGTAGAAAATAGAATAAAAAGAAAATAAAATAAACACATTTTTTTTTTAATGTAAGAATAGTGTTTTTGTTGCAACACGCTGTGAAAACCAACATTGGTGATAAATGTTTTAATCCATTTGTGTATGTAGATTAATTATAATGAAATAACAGTTTTACAAAAACTCATATTCATTTTTATCACCAATTTGAAAAAAATGCTTCAATATCATATTTTTTGGCTTGTGGGCTTGATGAAATTTCTGAAAACACAGCTGGGATATTTATGTTTTGAGGGACCAAAAGCGAATATTTTTAAAACCTATTTCTATTAAGTAGCCGTTGATTTCTACTTTCCAACCAAATTTGAATTACTCAATTTGGATTTAAAACGAAAAAGTTATAACCAAAACATTACAAAGTGTATAGTAGGAAGCTTAAGAACAGAGTTGGGACAACCAATTTTTGTAGATATAAATGACTATAATTTTAAAAACTATTTATATCATAAATATCCCTTGATTTCTACATTCCTACCCAATTTGAATCACTCAATTTGGATTTGAAACAAAAAAGTTAGAACCAAAACATTGACAGGATGTTTAGTAGGAAGCTTAGGAACAGAGTTGGGGTAGTCGGTTTTTGGAGACCTAAATGACCATATTTTTAAAACATGTTTCTATGGTTTATTACCCTATTAATTTAGTTTACAATTCAATTTTAATCACTCATTTTCAATATCGTATGAGGAAGTTATGACAAAAATACTAACTGTCTATCGTAAATCAACACTCTTAAAACTCTATTTTTCTGGTTGTTCTTTAGAGTATTTGGCCTATCAATTATTATTTTATTCAAAAAATATTACTATTAGAGATAAATAAATGCATATACTTTCATTTCGAATTTGAATCATTCGAATCCGACATCAAATGAAAAATCTATGCTTAAAATATCCACTGTTGTTCTGAGTGGAGTAATCGAAAATGACTCTATTATGCAGGTTGTTCTAAGTAAAATTGACATATCATATCATCGAATTTTTAAAACCTAATTCTATTGAAGATATACCTTTTAATTAGCTCTCATTGAGATTTGGAATCACTCAATTTGGACTAAAAATAAATAATTTATGATTAAAACACTGCAGGTTAGCATGATTGGCCACTGCTCTCCCGCAAGTGACAAATAAATTTTACTTTGTTATTTTCTTCGTGGATTTGTTATACATAGTAACTAGTTTTTTTTTTGCATAATTATTGGATTAGAAGAGCCTGATCACCTCTATTTCTCCATGATTTAATGTTTTATTGTAGGTAGACACTCGTTTTGCAGATTCTAGGAGAATAAAGAAGGTCAATTTATGGACGAGCGATTCTTGAAAGAAATTTTAATGAAATAAGGAATTTCATCCAATTCATTACCCAACATATTCATAACAGAATAAATGAAGAATTGATTTCCATTTGAAGATTCATGTCATGTTTCTGCTGCCAAAACATTTTTCAAAAAGATTATATTTTTCTTTGCCTTAGAAAATAACATCATAGCTGTTGTAACTTAATTTATTCACTACTGTTTGTAAACAAAGTGTTTGTGTTTTTGTTGTTCCTCTTAAGGAACAACATCCATTCCTCTTATGAACAACACTTCCATGTATTTCTCATTTTCGTTGTTCCTCTTAAAGGAACAACTGTTGTTCCTCTTAAGGAACAAGAACATAAGCTATTTCTCCTAAGGAACATCACATTTGCATGCTTATTTTTTATGTTCCTCTTAAAGAAACAACAGTCGTTCCTCTTAAGGAAAAACACTTTTTGTGTGCTTATTTTTTTTTTTCCTTTTAAAGGAACAACACTTCTGCGTGTTCCTTTTTTATGTTCCTTTTAAAGGAACAACATTTTTGTCTGCTTATTTTTGTTGTTCCTTTTAAAGGAACAATTGTTGTTCCTTTTAAAGGAACAACTATTGTTCCTTTTAAAAGAACAACTGTTGTTCCTTTTAAAGGAACGACACTTCTACGTGTTCAACTTTTTTGTTCCTTTAAAGAAACAACCGTTGTTCCTTTCTAAGGAACAACATTTTTGTGTGCATATTTTTGTTGTTCCTTTTAAAGGAACATCTACTATTCCTTTTAAAGGAACAACACTTCTGCGTGTTTAATTTTGTTGTTCCTTTTAAAAGAAACAGATGTTGTTCCTTTTAAAGGAACAACATTTTTGTGTGCTTATTTTTATTGTTCCTTTTAAAGGAACAACAGTCGTTCCATTTAAGGAACAACACTTTTCTGCATGTATTTTTTTGTTGTTCCTTTTAAGGAACAACACTTTTTCTTGGTGTATTTTTTGTTGTTCCTTAAAAGGAACAACACTTTTCCGCATGCATTTTTTTAGGAACAACACTTTTTTGGGTGTATTTTTTGCTATTCTTTTTAAGGAACAACACTCTTTCACGTGTATTTTTTTGCTGTTCCTTTTAAGGAACAACACTTTTTTGGGTGTATTTTTTTGCATGCATTTTTTTGTTGTTCCTTTTAAGGAACAACATTTTCTTTTGGTGTTTTTTTTTGTTGTTCCCTGTAGGGAACAACACATTTTCACGTGCATTTTTTCGTTGTTTCCTATAGGGAACAACATTTTTTCATGTGTATTTTTGCTATTGGTGTGTATTTCCTTTGTTGTTCCCTACACAGAACAACACTTTTTCTAGTTTTTTTGCTATTCCTTCAAGGGAGCAACACTTTGGTAGTATTTTCGAGAACAACCCTTCCTTCCTCTTGCGGGATTATTCCTAGTTCATCTCAACCACATTTTATTGATTCCCCGTCGTGGCATAAAGTACATTACTTTTATGAGAACAAGATCTATGGATGTAATACTAGTGGAAAACCTGTGCAATATTTTATGAAACCAACGTTTCGGACTGGCTAGGTGAGTCCATCATCAGGGCAATGATCAGTGTTTTTGAGAAGAGAGTCATGTAAGAATAGAGCTATAAATAGATGTTTGGAAAAGAATTTTGAAGTCTGCAAGATTTATCATGTCGACTTGCTTTATAATAATTAATTAATTAAGTTACTTAATAATAATTTACATTATTATTATAGTAATTGTTTATTTAATTATTTATATATTAGTTATTTTATTTTATTTATCATTTTAATTAATTATATTAATGATTAATTTTAATAATAATTCTAATGATATTATTAATAAGATTTCAAATTTATATGTTTTACTGATTGAATTTGCTTGTTATGTGTATTATTTTAGGTGTTCATTTATTTGTTTGAAATACTATATTTTCCTAATAGTTATTTAATTACTTAGATGTTGATTGAATTGCTTGTTATGTGTATTATTTTAGGTGTTTATTTATTTGTTTGAAATACTATATTTTCCTAATGGTTATTTAAGAACTTAGATGTTCATTCTTAAAATTACTATTGTTCTTATTTATTTAGTTATTTACCTATTTATATATTGATTTGTTAATTTAATGATTAATTTAAAATTTCTTTTTTATTTTTTTTATTAATTGATTATGATTTTGTATTTATGTGTTGTTCATTGATATTAATTACTTATTATTATTATTATTTTTTATTATTTATTTATTATATATATATAATTAATGTTTATTTATTTTCTTTATTAGGGTTTCCAGGTACTGCTTAGCTTGAGACCGTCATCCCTATTTAGGTTATTGGAGGATTTCTCGATTTCGATTGCCTCTTTTACTCTTCTTTTTAAATAATGGTCTTCCTTGTGGACTAATTTAGCTTGTTCTATGCAGATATGATGTGAGGAGAAACATGCGTGTTTTGCTAGACCTGATTTTTCCGATCTATTTCTTGTAATATCACTAATGTGTTCTTTTAATCTGGAAGAACACCTAAACAATAGTGGTTGTTATAAAGTTCTGAACAAAGACCCCAGCAACAAAGTCCTTCGCCAGGTAAGTAACAAAATTAAAAACTCCTCCCTTGATGACATCACCAAAAAGAGATTAATCCCTAACAACGCTATCATCCCTAGAATCTATGGAGTGCCCAAAATCCATAAATCGGGTATTCCATTAAGACCCATAGTTAACGCTATAGGATCCCCTACTTATTGGTTGGCCAAATATCTTGCAAATGAACTCAAACCTTTATCGGGAAACACTCCCTCTTACATCAAAGATTCAGCTTCCTTCATAGATTGGATAAAAAACCTAGAATTCGGTGACAATGATCTTATGGTTAGCTTTGTCGTAGTATCTCTCTACACGATGATCCCGGTGGATGAAGCCCTAGAAGTATTAAAGAAAATCACTGACCTCGAAACAGTGGAACTTATAGGTATTTGTCTTAAATCCTCATACTTCAGTTTCAAAGGTAAAATCTTTGAGCAAACTCATGGCGTTGCTATGGGCTCTCCTCTATCACCATTAATTGCCAATCTATATATGGAGCACTTTGAACATATGGCCCTCAGGTCTTTCCCCCTTACCCCTGAAGAATGGAAAAGATATGTAGACGACATTTTTGCAAAATGGAGCCATGGTCTTGACAAAGTTAAAGAATTTTTATCTCATATAAATAGCCTATCTAAACACATAAAGTTCACCATTGAAATTGAAAAATATAACCAGGTCCCCTTCTTAGATGTCCTCCTCACCAAGAAAAATGGCAAACTAAGCTATCAAGTCTTCAGAAAACAGACTCACACTGACAGGTATCTTCATTCAAGCTCCCACCACCACCCAAAACAAAAAATTGGTGTCATCAAAACCCTAGCCACCAAAGCCTCTAGAATCTCTGACCCTGAACATTTAGAGGGAGAACTTAACCATCTCCAGGAGGTATTTATAAACAATGGCTATCAAAAACACATTATCCATAAAACAATTAAAAATACCATAACCAATAAACAAAAAAGAAGTAAATTTCTTGAAAACCCTAGAATATCCTTACCCTATATTAAAGGAACCACAGATAAAATTAGCAAATCTCTCGCCAAGCATAACATTATGGTTGCTTTCACTCCCCCTAACACCCTTAGAAACATGCTTGATTCTGCTAAAGACTTGTTAGATCCAAAAAATCACAAAGGAGTTTATTCTATTCCCTGTTCCTGCGGAAAAGTCTATATAGGGGAAACAGGGAGATCATTTGGAACCAGATTAAAAGAACACATTAGTGATATTACAAGAAATAGATCGGAAAAATGAGGTCTAGCAGAACACACATGTTTCTCCTCACATCATATCTGCATAGAACAAGCTAAATTAGTCCACATGGAAGACCATTATTTAAAAAGAAGAGTAAAAGAGGCAATCGAAATCGAGAAATCCTCCAATAACCTAAATAGGGATGACGGTCTCAAGCTAAGCAGTACCTATAAACCCCTAATAAAGAAAATAAATAAACATTAATTATATATATATAAATAAATAAATAAATAATAATAAAATAATAATAATAATAATAATAATTAAAATTATATTATCACTAAATACCAATTTTTAATATTTGTTTATTACCGGACAATATTAACAATTCCCTAACAAATTAAAAACATGATATTATAATAGCCATAAGATTAATAATAAAGTTTATACAATATATGGTAAAATAACCATAATAATAACATAAATTTATATTAAAAATCCTATAATACTAATTATTAATCATAATAATAATAATTTATAATAATTAATAAGTAATTAATATCATGAACAAACAACAATAAATAATTCATAATCAATTTAATTAAAAAAATAAATAAATAAATTTAATTAATCATTAAATTAACAAATCAATATATAAATAACTAAATAACTAATTAAATAGGAACAATAGTAATTTTTAGAATGAACATCTAAATAATTAAATAACAATTAAGAAAATATAGTATTTCAAACAAATAAATAAACACCTAAAATAATACATATAACAAGCAATTCAATCAACATCTAAGTAATTAAATAAATATAGTATTTCAAACAAATTAATAATCACCTAAAATAATACACATAACAAGCAAATTCAATCAATAAAACATATAATTTGAAATCTTATTAATAATATCATTAGAATTATTATTAAATTAATCATTAAATATAATTAATTAAAATAATAAATAAAATAAAATAACTAATATATAAATAATTAAATAAGCAATTACAATAATAATAATGTAAATTATCATTAAGTAACTTAATTAATTAATTATTATAAAGCAAGCCGACATGATAAATCTTGCAGACTTCAAAATTCTTTTCCAAACATCTATTTATAGCTCTATTCTTACACGACTCTCTTCTCAAAAACACTGATCATTGCCCTGATGATGGACTCACCTAGCCAGTCCGAAACGTTGGTTTCATAAAATATTGCACAGGTTTTCCACTAGTATTACATTCTACCAGCCTGTATGGATTCTCTTTTCAAGATCTATGGAGTCTATTGAGGCAGGTGAACACCCTTAACATTATGATCTTTAATAGGACAGCGTCTGGATGAGAGATTCTTTTTAAGAAAATGAACACAATTATTTATATACTATTTTACTGCATCGTTTTCTACTATACATGATATTGATTGATCATATTAAAACCATGCTGGTTTCACCCTTCCTGGTTATAATCTTCTTTGTCTGTAATAAACTAGATTATGGGTATATTTGTTTTCTATTGACATCTTCAACTTATTCCACCATCCATGCTCTTAAGGAGTACTAAGCCTCTCTCTTTTTATCATAAAAATGTGTAATAACATCAAAATTTTGTTCATAGATGGAGGATAAGGGGTCTCATTACAAGCCAACCTACAATGTTCATAAGGCATTAACAAAGTGGCATTCCCATTATGGCCACCACACTAGGGTTATGATCCATTTGATAGCCAAAATATCCTTGGAACAAGAGGTCTCATGACGAGCTAGCCTGATCACTTTTGCTACATCCCAGTGAATGCTAGTGTGATTATTTGGTTCCCATGCCAGCACACTGATCTCTTCTGTACAACACTGGAACTTTCCATTTATAAATTGAGGATCTTGGCTTATATGGGTTGAAAAGCAACCATGTTGAGGCTATGGATGCCTGCTGGTAGCAGAGGCTCTGCTTATGGTATTGAGTTATATATTATCGTCAAATATTACTATAATACCATTTTCTTATTCTTTCTTTTTAACAGAGAAGTTATTTCCTTAAATTTTTCCCTGTTTTGAACCTTTATGCACAAGAAATTGTTTTCCAATCAATTGCATCATTTTCAACTAGAATACCGTCAGCAAAGCATATTTTTGGCATATTGTTGTCCTATTTATTTTTTGCATAACTTATCATCAATCCAAAGCATCCTATCTCGTATTCATAACTATCTTTACACACTCTGCTCTCATTATAACCATACCTCTTGATGTCCTAACATTGATATGTGTAGTATGCTTGATTTATTGCCATATTGTTCATTCCCTTGCCTTGCCATTAGCATTACACTTTCATATGCTTTATGGTCATGGAATCTCTTTTCCAATTGGAGGGGGGAATGTATGCATTATGGGATAGCATGCGATATAATTACTGCACTCTACCATAACTTGTTGATTTAGCAAAATATTAGTATCGCATGTATACAAACGTTTTTCTGATTGAAATTTTTGCATGCATCTTCTTTGTTGCTATTCAAAACTAACATTGTGGATTCAAGAACATTGTATGCAAAAGAGTTATTTGTTTACAGGAGAACAACAAGTATGGGGGGAAACTCTATTCGCCACATGACCACACTATTTCAATTAACAAAAGCGGCTCGAGCAACTCACGAATGTGAACAATTGTTCAAACATGATGTGCTTGCCTGGATTCCAACTTTTGCATCACTTTCAGCATCAACTCTGCCTACATCAGCTTCAACAAATGCCTGTCCATACATGTCATTCTACAATTTCTTTCAGAGGTAAAACTTGAAGCAAAATAACATAATTTTATTTATTTGTTACGAATTTAGGAGAATTTCATGAAAATCCCTTGAGCATTATTTTATCATCATTCATTCCACATCTTTACCACTTCCCATTTTTCAAAGATATATCATTTTTCAGTTTGGGGGAGTGTTGCTTTCATTCATTTCTTTCTTCTGACCATGTCATTCATGTTCTTTATCATCCATTGATATTCTTATTCTTTCTCAACACCTCCCTTATTCCATGTTGTTTTACACCAAGCATAGATTTCAACAGATGGTAGTCCCCACCTCAATTTGTTTTCTAGCATTGCATGAAGGCATGCTAATTCTTCAGTTTGGGGGAGGAATTGCTATGCATGATGTATGTTTTCTACTTTCTTTCTCATTTAAGGTATAAAATTTCATTTTTATATAGTACATAAATTAATTTCCATGTTTTTTTAAAACTATGAACTCAATTCTTGTGATTCCTAGAAAACACAAATGTATCTTTAAAACACACAAACCCATATAATTTCAAGTGAAATTAGTTCATAGAATTTCAGAAATCATGCACTATCACCTACAACCATTTTGTTTATATCTCATGATCCGTGCATCGAAATGATCCAATTTTTGGATTATAGAAGCATTAATATAGTAGAAATCTACTTGCAAAATTTCAACAAAATCTGGTTTGTATATTTTGAAAAAATGGTTAATGGAGTTTGCTATTACCTATATCAAATTTTGCTGCAACATCATATACATATAGTTGAATGTCAATGTAAAAATTGTTACACTTTCATCAACGTTTCTAAAATTGAATATTCATTAATTGAGGAAGAATTCATTTGTTTTATCCATTTCATGAGCTGAGATGAACATTTTTTGTACTATTTCTTGGTTAACATAGAGTCATTGGGTTGCATGAAGACATGCAATATATTCAGTTTTGGGTTGCATGAGGACATGGAATATATTCAGTTTGGGGGTATGTTGGGCCGTTAGTTTGTCATTATTATTATCACTCTTTACTGCTTATTTCATCGATTTCTACTTTTCCTTATCATGCCATTTATCATGATTTATCATATAATTGCATTTTATAATTATTTATGATCTTATGGATAAATATTATTTCTTCTCCTTTATTTTTTAAAAATTGATTATTATGCATATTTTTACCAATGAAGGTTTATTAATAATTTTTTTCACCATCATAGCCTCCAAGATATTTTCTAGATTGAAGATTTGAGCTTCAGCTCATCATTAAATGTGCCAACTCAGAAATTCACTAGAATAAGAAGTGATAGTTTTGTATTGAATGATTCAGGCAAATGGAGAAGCATCTAGAAAATCCAAAACATGGGTTTTGTTCAGAATGGACAAAGTTAGCTTCATGATGTGCAGTTTTCCCAAATTTAGTCCGTACTAAGAGAAATAGAAGGTTCTCTGAAGACGTTTTTCTCAGATTCACTATTGTGGCCATTTTCCAGATTATTTTAGTTGCAATGCCAAATTCGACCTGTTGTTGTTGAATGTTGATGGAAAGATATTTTAGATATGATCTTGCTAATCAATTAGTTGAGAACAATCCAATTTTGTAATAGGGAATCATATTGTAATCATTACGGTTGTAACTTCTCTTTTCTCTTTGTGTATTTAAATCATAACAAAGATTAGAGAGGGAGAGATTCATGATGGATGATTAGATTAGATATGGACAGGATATGATAGGAAGAATGGGAGAATTACTATTGATATTGTAACTTTCATCATCGACTCTCGCTATTGAAGCAGATCACGAACTTACTGTAACGATTATGCAATGATGAATATATAAAAACAGTTGCAGTTCCTTCACATCTACTGAAGTAATCCGATGGTATTCACTGGTGGCTAGGGGCCCAACCCTGGAGGATCCACTCTCTATTTGTACCATTATTTTACAATTCTAGTCGTGTGATGGTTTGACTTACTTTTCATTTCTTTGAATTGCATTGCTTTACGATTTCATGTTTCTTTACATTTCCCTGAAATCATTTTATGACATAAAATTGTAATTGAATCGTGTTGCCATTTTCTTCCATCATAACAAGATTATTATCCTTTGCAGCTAAAATTGTTATGTTGTTCATTCTATTCATAAAGCTTCGTTGTTCACTTCGGACTCTGCCATTCATTACAGATTGTTGTTCATTTAGTTTTGTTTTTCATTTCCATTAATTTAGCTTTGCTATTCATTTCCATTAATTTAGCTTTGCTGTTCATTTCCATTAATTTAGTGTTGTTGTTCATTTCCAGTAAATTAGCTTTTTTGTTCAAATAAGCTTTATTGTTATCTCTTTCATGCAAGGATTTGGTTTCGCCTTTTAAATGTTATTGCAGCAAGTGTGTTTGTTCCATTTCTACTAGCGGCATTAGGGATTAAATTGTCATTTCTAGTTAATTGTTTTGGTGTGGAGTGTAAGATCAACAACTGTAAAGGACATGGACTATCACTGTCTAAGTTCTCAGATTGAGGATCTTTTTTAATTTCATTTGCATTAGTTAACAGAGGAAAGAGTTATTAGTACTACATCCTTGACTGATGATTGTTGTAGTTTATTAAGTGAATGATCTAGTTTCAGAATATTAAGTTTCTTTCCTTTGCAATTAGATTTTATTTCAAGAATCCATTTACTATTGTATTTGAAGCACTTTACTGCAGTTCAGAAACATTACTCTTGAGTAAATGACCGCCTCAAACTGATTACACTCTTGAAATAAAAAATCGTACCTGGATTGATAATTAATGTGAAGATAATTAGGAGTTAAAAAGAAACCTTTTATCACTCAACAACAATTATCCATCTTAGTAACTTATCAGCCTCTTAAGATATTTTTACATATTGTACTTGTGGTCATTGATTGCATTTCAGTGTTATTTCATTGAAAATTGAGTAAAAATTGTGTCAAATTGCCTTCAAAAATGGCTTACTATCACCAGCGCAGCCGAGTGAAGGACACAGTGCGTTGCAATGCACTTCCTGCATAGAGCCAGTGTACTAAAACACATTGTTTGTCACTGCAGCCTGCGTTGATCCCTTGAGGGTCATTTTCCCATCTAGGAGTTGAATTTTTTTGCCAATTTTCTCCTGTTTGAATGATTTGATAAATGTTAATGATGTCTTGTCTCTGAAAATAGTTTTTCATCTCCTCAGCTGCCCTACTTAGACTAGGATTGATGAATGTTTCTTATGTATTTACTTTGTCATTTTAAATCTATAGTTGAAAGTTAGTTTGTTGGTTGATTGATCTTTGTCGAAAGGAAGTGTCGTAAAATCGTCTTTTCCTTCAAAAATTGAATTGTCGTAAAGTCTTCATTCATGAAAGATCAATTGATTGATGTGTGCATGTGATTAGTATTTTCGATGAAAGTGTCGTAATTCCTCATTTATTTGAAAATGAAAGTGTCATAAAGTCTTCCTTTCCTTGAAAAGAAATTTTCACAAAATATTCATTTTTATGAAAAGAGTTTATTGATCGATTGTGCATTAGTTTTCCTTTTTGTTCATTCAGATTAAGGGAAGTAGAAAAGAAATACATGCATTTTGCATTGAAAAAGTTTGTGTGTGTTGATATGAATAGTGTAGGGAATTTTCATTTAGATTGTACTCTTTGATCTTTGATCAAAAGGAATCTGATTGCTCTATCCCTAAGTAGTTAGGATTTTCATCGTTAAATTGAATGGAAAAAATGCTTATCATGATAGTTGAATTCCAAGGAATTTAAGAATACATCACATGGTGAACTTGAAAGGAAAATTCCTAACCAAGATAAACTTAAAATTTATCTGAATTTACCTAATGGAGCATTGTCATCTAATGAAAAACATTTAGAGGTCTAGGCTAGAGACATGTTCCAACATCGTAAAACAAAGAAGTTGTTGCTAACTTGTTTGCAATACATCCCGAGTGTGATACCTAATTACACATACGTGAGTATATCGTAGCTCTTCCATGTACCTTCAGGTATATAGGGTGGTGTTACAATATGCAAAGTATATGAGAATGCTCTCACTATGCAGTTTTGCATTAGACAATGCTTATAAGAATTGGGCCTCCTCGTAATTTTGGGTATATATGGGAGGACAACACTAGGTTTCTATCCATCCTTAGATAACCGAGTCAACCACCTTATACACTATGATACACTGAACACAACATTCGGGGAGATTTCCTGCCCGTACTTCTTGGTTCTCTAGGAGGTATTCTGCAGTTTACAACTGCTTGGTAAGCCTTTTGCCTAGATTATCCCTTTTTTGTTTTTTTATGGTACTTTGATTAAAATAAATTTAATTCGTTGTAGATAACATCCTCCATGCTTTCTCCTTAGTTTATCTTAGGTTGAAACATATGGCGACAAATTCAGGGTCCATTAATCAAGGAATTCCTTTTGATGGGAATCCTAGTCCTTTTCCTCCTTTCGAAAATATTGGTGCTCCTTATATGGATACATTATCCCTTCCAGGAATTACTATTGGCTTGCAAGTATGGTTGTTTTCAACCTCCTTGGTTCAAAATGTCATATTTCTCCGCAATCGAGTACAACTCCCACTGGAAAAAATCAACCTCCAGTTGATCCTAAGGTCGCCCCTTTTCCTTCTTCCTTGGTCGTTTCTTCCTCCCCTTCTTCCTCTTCACCTAGTGAAAGTGTTGGTGCTAGTAACCAGATGGCTAAGAAGAAGAAGAGAGGGAGGAAGAAGAAGAATAAGCAAATTCAACAGAGGGGTAGCCAAGCAACCATTGGTTTGAATGTAACATTTGATGAGAAATCGCCCATCAAGCCTCACAAAGTTTGAAATCCATGCAAACTTTGTTTGGGAGACCATCTTCTTCGAAATTGTCGTGATATTCCTCAGATCTTAGAAGAATGGTCTTCTCGTGCACAACATCCCATTTCATCAACTTCTGGATATCATGTTGGTGACACACCATCAACTAGGGGTAGTAAAGTTCATGGAAAGAAGGGTAAAGTTAAGTTTCCCTATAGGTTATGTGAAGGGAATCACCCCATTCACCTTTGTCCCTATCTGGATGAAGCAAAAAAGTGTTGGATAATCGTCCTGCTTCATCGCAGTGAATTCCATATGGTTACAGGAAACTATCCCTAAATCCTTCACTAGTATATGAATTGACTGACCAAAATCAACCGTCGGTCAAACCCACACTCTCTGAAAGTGAATCCTATGAGTCTATACCCGACCCAAATCAATAGGTCGAGGTAAAAGTTGACCTGATTCCACCTTTAGTAAATCTGACCTTTCTCGAAGAGAGTGAATATGATACCACTCAAGTTATTTTTGTTTCTTCAGATCCAAA
Organism: Pinus taeda; assembly: GCA_000404065.3. Lineage (NCBI taxonomy): Eukaryota > Viridiplantae > Streptophyta > Pinopsida > Pinales > Pinaceae > Pinus > Pinus taeda. Next base: position 113,383 of record APFE030117769.1, read on the forward strand.
TGAGCTTGGGGGCAATCCTCATGTTCCATCAAGACATGAGGAAAATCCTCCCACTCTCGTAACTCAAGGGGTTAATTCTCTCATTTCTATGGTACCCCCTCCAAGTAGTCTAGTCACTGCATTTGATTGGAATCGACTGGCAGGAATCTGTCTTCCTTCTTATGTGCCTTTCTAGATCATAGTAAAAGTTTGTAATATGATTGTATCAGGCACTATTATAGATGAAGGTGCATTTGTGAGTATCCTTTCCTCAACTGCTTGGCAAGCACTCGGTTCACCACCACTTGTGCCAGTTACCCAGAATCTGTTGGATTTTAACAAAGGAACTAGTCAACCATTAGGGATCCTCCCTCGGTTACCTATTACATTAGGAGGAAAAATTCTTTATTTGAAAGTGATGGTAGTCCCAGGCCCTTTAGATTACAATTTACTTCTTGGGTGCGACTACGTTTATTACAGGGAACTGTTGTTTCAACACTTTTTTGAGTGATTTGTTTCCCGCATGAAGGCGGGATTATCACCGTTGACCAAATTTCATTTCCCAGTCCAAATATGGCTCCTAGTCAACCATATTCCCTAAATGGTCCTTTTGTACCAATGGTGTCATCCCTGCCACAGGCTAATTATGTGGCAACCTATTCCATACCTACATCAACTGACGATCATTTTAGTGATGTTTTACATCATGTACTGGGGGCATTAGAACTAGATCTCTCTTTCATGACCTCTCATGATTTGTGATCCATGGTCCATGAGGATGGTTATTTTATTGTGTCAACCTCGTTAAAAAATGAAACAACCCCCATCAAGATAGTTCCCTGTCTTGTGTCAACCTCGTTTAAAAATGAAACCAAGGATATGAGGATAGTTATTTCACTGTGTCAACCTCATTAAAAAAGTGAAATAGTTCCTATGAGGGTAGTTCCTTATATCGTGTCAACCTTATCAAAAAAGTGATATAGGTTTTATGAGGATAGTTCTTTTACTGTGTTAACCTCGTTAAAAAATGAAATAGGCCCATGAAGATAGTTCATTGTCTTCTGTCAACCTCGTTAAAAAATGAAACCAATAATATGAGGATAATTCTTTTACTGCGTCAACCTCATTAAAAAATGAAACCAACCCATGAGCATAGTTCATTATCTTGTGTCAATCTTGCTAAAAAATGAAACAAGGAATCAAGCAAAGTTCCTTGTCTTGTGTAAAGCTCTTTAAAAAATGAAACAAGGTCCCCTAGAGAAAAGTTCAAAATCGAATCTTTGATTATATCTTGTAAAATCCCAGGCAAGTCTTTCACTTGATCTCATAAAATAACCTTCATTCCATCCACTTGATAGCCATGAGTAGTCTACTTAGGTCAATGTATTGAAGCTTGGGGGGCATGCACCTAGTGGAAAAGTTAAGTTTCCCTGTAGGTTATGTGAAGGGAATCACCCCATTCACCTTTTTCCCTATTTGGACGAAGACAAAAAGGTATTGGATAACCATCCCGCTTCACCATAGTGACTTCCATCTGGTTACAGGAGACCCTCCCTTTCATCATGCCGGGGGAATGTAAACTAAATCCAAGCATATTTTTTTATTTCAAGCTTGTGTAAGCATGAAACTGAATCCAAGCATTGTTCCCTATTGTTCAAAATTATCTAAAAATGAACCCATTTCCATTTTAACCCTCGTGATTTCCATTATATCAGCCTCTTTTGTCAGATGAGCCTTGGTTGTTTTCATCCCATCGCCACCATCCCTTTGGCCGATCATACACTGTCACTTGGTTGTTTTACCCTTTTTGAGGAACAGTTGCAATGAGTGGTCTTATTAGGCAACCTCTTCATAGAAATCATCATGTTTTGAGAAGTTCCAACATCACCAGAAATAGTTTCAACCCCAGACACCACTCATTCCTTAAAGTGGAGTCCTTTTTAAACTCTTTTCAGACTCTCTAAACATGAAAATATTGTCGATCACTTGTCCTTTCCAGCTTGTTAACGGATTGGAAAAGATATCTCTGTTGTCTTATTTTACGCTTTTTCAGACTTGAGTGATAAATTTATGAAAAAGAACTTTCATATTTTTCTTTTTGTACCTTTTCAAACTATTTAAACATGAAAAGGACTGTGTTATCTTTTTCGTTAAACTCTTTAAAAATATCAAATAGTGACAAACTTGTCCATCTTGTCAAGACTGAGTTTCACCTTCACTAGACTCGTTAAAGCATCAAATAGCAAGGGATTCATCCAAAGGGTGGAATTATATAGCAACCATATGTTATCCTCCTCAAGCTTGATAAAAAGAAAGAGGTACTAGTCAACAATGACTGGGGAAAATGGGAAAAAGGGGAGAACACTTTATGGTAGCAAGTCGCTCTTGAACATGACACTTTCACTTCATCTCCATGACTATTTGGGTTGGGTTATTTGATTAACAGTTATCATTCCTATGGTCTATCATACCATCCATTAGTTTTGTTTTGGGTCAATGCTACCAGTTCATTTAGACTATTTGGGTTGGGTTAGCTGCTTGATGGTTATCATACCTATGGTCTATCACACCATCCATTCCTTTTGTTTTGGGTCAATGTTGTCAATTCATTTAGTAATGATGATATGTTCAAGAGAATTCATTCAGTTGCAATACTCGTAAACCTTCATTTTAATGACCTTCATTCCTAAACCTTCTATTGTCAGTCAATTTTCATCTCCAAAATCATTTAATTCATTTTGTGCCACTAATGTGTGATACATCAAGGCCCTCTTGCGATGAGTCACTTCTTGTCGACATCAATAAATTATCCAAGAAGTTGACTTAGAAACATCCCTTCAGTACCTTGAGGATTTCATACACCAATGGTAGGTTTCTCACTTCTGGCGATAGGTTGACATCATTAGCCTTCGATCGAAAGACATTGTATGGTGTTTGACATCATATCATTTATTCATACCATGACAAATGTACTATAGTACCTTGAGGGTCATTATCATTATCAGTGATTCCTCCAACATCTTTTAATGGCTTACATCATTGGTTGGTAATCAGACGGTGTCTTTCCATGTTCGACTTCAGATCATCTATTCACATGGTTAGACTTGTACTTGAGTGAAAGATTGAATGAGATTGAAGACCTCAGATCTAGTTTCATCCATTCGGGTTGCGATATTTTCAGGGCTACTAAATAAAATGTACAATGACCTTACATTCATGGTCATCCATTCATGGGTCTATATCTGTAGATGGCTATATTTGTACATGTAATGTAAGTGTATAAGCTGAGCATGGGTATGCCTTCCCTTAATAAGTTCATGAGAAGAAATAAAATTATCATGATATATGTATTTTAATTGATGCAGGTCACCTGCCACTTCGAAACCTACTCTCCACATAGTAAAGTATTTCACTCGACATACGTATTTATGACTTCATGTTTTAGGGGGCAACTATTACAGATCCATTTGGGCACATCAACCCCAACTTACAGATCAGTACTATTAGGGCCCATCAAACCCTAATTCAGTTTTTACATGCCCTAATTAGGCCAACCATCAGAATCCCTCCTTCCCAAGAGATTCCATGATTGAAATCATCCAAAAACTCCTTTAAGAAGATCAGTGCAAGCAAGCCTTTATTAGGGTGCACTGCAGTGCAACCAAGTACACTGCCAGGGTGCATTGCAGCCACTTCAGCCCTCTTTGGGCGAATTTGAGCGAAATATGCATTGGGGTTTGGAATATTCTTATCCATAAGATGCTTCTAGAAGTTTCCCAAGGCTATCCACTCCTTTGGGCTTGAAATTGGATGAGGAAGGAAGTTAAGGAACATTAATCCCTTTATCCCTTCTTCCATGGAACTAAATCCTAAGTTTGGGAGGGCATTCATTGTCACTATTTATGGCATAACTTCCTTCATTCACCTATAAAACAACCACTCATCTAAGTGATCAGGGGCTGGAAATCATTGAATTATAGGGAGATGCTGTTAGTATGAGACTTGAGTTGGTTTCAAGTATTGTAATGATGTCAAAATGTCTTGCTTGTTATGAGGAGAGGATGGGATTGAACTGGAGGAGTGACACTGAATCAAGCAAATTGGGTTGTAACTCTTCCTTTTACTAATAAAGTGTTAAAATATTTTTCCATATGTTTGTATTGTTTATTGATGCTTTCATATGTGTATTATGCACTTGATTCTATTTTATGTTTAATCAATAGATCATTATCATATGCTTTGATGGGTTTTTGTCTTTTGTCTATGTTCAGATACTTTTCAAGCAGATTAAGTATAGAAAGGAGCGACACAATTGGTCAAGGGAGATAAGGAGTAAGTGAAAGCTTCAAGTAGGCTTCTTTACTGTCTTATTTAATCTATTCGTTATAAAAAAAGTAGAGAATGCTTTGCATTGTTGTTCTAGACTTAGCTACTAGTCTAGGGGTTTAGGCATTTATCCATAGACACTAAAATTCCCAAAACATGAGGGTAGATGAAAATCGGCCACTCTACAAATGACCCATGGCCATTCTTTAGGCATACTCGAACAAACATCTCAAATACCAGCCCACTTTTCACATGGAAAGCAATCCATGCTAGACCTGCCCGAACGAGTTTACATGGGTGCCCTCACACGTCCCGACCTGACCCAACCGAATGAGTTTTCATGGGTGCCCTCACACGACCCGATCTAACCCAACCTGATCCACCCAAACGAGTTTACATGGGTTCCCACACCCTACTCGAACAAAGGCACAAGGGAGAGTCAGGAAAATGGGCAACACAAACATGCATAAGGCCCACCCCTGGTCACAACTTTTATATGGGCACATATGCCCAGGCACGCTCTCATACAGAATGACCCAAATGAACGAGTTTACATGAGTTCCCTCAAACCACCTGCCCAAAGGAGTTTCCACAGGCACTGTCACATGACACGACCTGACTGGCCTAAACGAGTTTACATGGGCACCCTCACACGACTCGACCTGACCCGACCCAATCAAAGGAGTTTACATGGGCACCCTCACACAACAAAACCCAACTGGCCCGAATGAGTTTACATGGGCGCCACCACCCGACAAAAACGAAGGCACAAGAGAGACCCAAGAAAACGGGCCACACAAACATACACACAGCCCACACCCGGTCACAACTTAGCATTTTTGATATGTGCAATTGTGCTCAGGTGCACCCTCACATGGAACGACTGGCCGAACGAGTTTACACAGGTGACATCAAATGAACTGGTTGAATGAGTTTACATGGGTGCCCTCAAATGACCTGAACAAATGAATTTAGATGGCAAATGACTAGCCCGAAAAAGATTACGTGGGCACCCTAAAATGACCCGCCCGAATGAGTTTACATAGGTGCCCTCAAATGACCCATCTAACCGAGTTTACATGTCAAACAAAGGCACATGGGAGAGTTGGGCAAACAGACCACACAAACATGCAAAAAGCCCACCCTCAGTCACAACTTAGTTTTTTTTACATGGGCCTATGTGCCCATGCGCACCCTCACAAAACACAACCCAACCTACTCAAACGAGTTTACATGGGCACCCTCACATGACCTGACTCGACCCAACCAAACCAGTTTACATGGGCACTATCACACACTTGTTCGAATGTGTTTACATGGGCGCCCACACCTGACCTAAATGAAGTCACAAGGGAGAGTCAGTTAAACGAGCCAAATGAACGTGCACAAGGCCTACCACCGATCACAACTTAGCAATTTTTATACATGCAGTTGTGCTCAGGCACATCATCACACGGAACAACCAAGCAAACACGTTTCCATGGGTGCCCTCATATGACCAGACCGAACAAGTTTACAAGGGCACCCTCAAACGAATCGACCAAATGAGTTTACATGGAAAATGACTTGCCTAAATGAATTTATATGGACACCCTCAAACGAGACGCTTGAATGAGTTTACATGGAAAATGATGGTAAATGGGAGCATTGGGAAAATGGACCACATGAACATGCACAAGACCCACCCTTAGTCACACCCTAGAATTTTTTACACGGGCCCGTGTGCTTGGGCTCACCCTTACACGGCACGACCCGAACTGGCATGAATGAACAAGTTTACATGGGCACTGTGACACGACACAACCCAACCTGCCTGAACAAGTTTACATGGGCACTCGCACATGATCGAAATGAAGGCACAAGGGAGAGGTGGGTAAACGAGCGACACGAACATGCACAAGGCCCACCCCAGGTCACAACTTATCATTTTTGATACGGACACGTGTGCTCAAGTGCGCCCTCACACTGAACAACTTGACTAAACGAGTTTACAAGGGCACCCTCAAATGACCTACCCTAACTTGTTTACACATCGAGCCTCAAACAACCCATCCGTACGAGTTTACATGGAAAACAACCCTCCCAAATGAGTTTACATGGGCGCCCTCAAACAACCCACCTAGATGAGTTACATGGCCACCCTCAAATAACCCACCCAAACAAGTTTACATGGAAAATGACCATCTCAAACAAGTTTATAAGACCGTCCTCAAACGAATCACCTGACCAAGTTTACACGTCTACCCTCAAATGACCAACCCAAATGAGTTTACATGGGAAACGACCCACCCAAATAAGTTTACACGGACACCCTCAAACGACCCACCCAAATGAATTTACATGGAAAATGACCCACCTGAATATGTTTACACAGAAAATGACACGCCCGAACAATTTTACACAAAAAATGACCTACCCGAATGAGTTTACATGGGCGCCCACACACGACCGAAACAAAGGCACAAGGAAGAGGTGGGAAAACAAGCCACACAAATGTGCAGAAGGCCCACCCCGGGTCACAACTTAGCATTTTTTATACCGGTACATGTGCCCATGTGTGCCCTCACACTAAACAACCCAACCAAAAGAGTTTACATGAACTCCCTTAAAGGACCCACCCGAACGAGTTTACACGTCTGCCATCAAAGGACCCGCTTGAAAGAGTTTACACGTCCACCCTCAAATGACCTGCCTGAACAGGTTTACATGGCAAATGACCCACCAAAATGAGTTTACATAGCAAAAGACCTGCCTAAATGAGTTTACATGGCAAATGACCCACCTAAACAAATTTACATGGCAAATGACCCACCCGAACAAGTTTACATAGGCACCCACACACGAGCCGCACGAATGTGGACAAGGCCCACCATAGATGACAACTTAGCATTTTTATATAGGCACGTGTACCTGAGCATGCCCTGACACTGGAACCGTCAAATGACCCACCTGAACAAGTTTACATGGAAAACAAGGGCACATGGGAGCATTGGGAAAATGGACCGCACGAACGTGCACAAGCCCCACCCTGGCTCACAACTTAGCATTTTTTACACAGGGCCCATGTGCCCGGGCATGCCCACACACAACACGATTCGATGCACCTGAACGAGTTTACATGGGTGCCCTCACATGACCTGACCTGACACAACTGAATGATTTTAAATGGGCACCTTCACACGACATGACCCAACCAACCCAAATGAGTTTACATGGGAACCCACACAGGACCGAAATGAAGGCACAAGGGAGAGGCAGGCAAATGCGCTGCATGAACATGCACAAGGCCCAATCCCAATCACAACTTAGCATTTTTTATTTGGGCACGTGTGCTCAAGCACAAAATCACATGAAATAATACTCTGGAATGAGTTTACATGAGCATCCTCAAATGACCCGCACAAACGAGTTTACATGGGCACCCAAAAACGACCTGCACAAACGCGTTTACACAGGTTCCCTCAAATGACCTGCCTGAACGGGTTCACATTGCAAACGACCCTCCCTAACAAGTTTACATGGAAAATGACATGCTTGAATGAGTTTAAATGGGTGCACTAAAATGACCCACATGAACGAGTTTACATGGAAAACGACCCACCCGAACGAGTTTACATGACTGCCCTCAAACGACCTGCATGAACAAGTCTACATGGAAAATGACCCTCTTGAACGAGTTTACATGAGCGCCTTCAAACGACCCACCTGAATGAGTTTACAATGGCACCCTCAAATGACCCATTCAAATGAGCTTACAAAATAAATGACCCGCCCAAACTAGTTTACATGGCAAACGACCCGCCCGAACGAGTTTACATGACAAATGACCCGCCCGAACTGGTTGACACTAAAAACAACCTACCCAAACTAGTTTACAAGAGAGCCCTCAATCAACCTACCCAAATGAGTTTACATGGAAAATGAACCCCTCAAACAAGTTTACACGAGCACCCTCAAATGACCCACCCGAACAGGTTTACATGGCAAATGACCCACCCGAATGATTTTACACAGGCGCCCTCAAATGACCCTCCTGAATGAGTTTACATGGAAAAAAACCTGCCTGAATGGGTTTACACGGGAACCCTAAAATGACATGCTCAAATGAGTTTTCACAGTAGACGACTAGCCCGAATGAGTTTACATGGGCACCCACACACGACCGAATCGAAGGCACAAGGGAGAGTTGGGAAAATGGGCCACACGAACGTGCACAAGGCCCAGCCCCGGTCACAACTTAACATTTTTATATGGGCACGTGTGCCCTAGACACCCTCACATAACACAACCTGGCCTTATCAGACCTGCTCAAATGCATTTTCACGGCCACCCACACACGAAACGACCCAAGCTGACCCGCCCGAATGAAATTTGGGGTTTCCATGGGTGCATGAGATGAATTAAATTTGGGGTTTCCATGGGTGCATGAGATGAATGAAATTTGGGGTTTCCATGGGAGCATGACCTGAACGAAGGTATCAGGGAGCATCAGGAAAACGGGCTGCATGAACATGTAGAAGACACATGGGTGGCCATGACCTAGCATTTTTGGCACATCGACGTGTGCTTGGGAACCCACACATGGCACGACATGGCCCAACCACCCTAGGCGAGCTGACCCGACCTGCCCAATCGCGTTTGCACTGGCACCCACACATGACATGATCCCACCCACCCAAGTGAAATTTGCTGTTTCCATGGGTGCACAAACCTAAAAAAATTTGGGGTTTCCATGGGTGCATGACCCGAATGAAGGCACGAGGGAGCATCGAGCAATCGGGCCACATGAACATTCATAAGACACAAGGGTGGTCACAACTTAGCTTTTTTAGCATAGCCACGCATTTCCTGGCACCCACACATGGCACGACATGACCCAACTGGCCCTGGGCGAGCTGACCTGACCTGCCTAAATGAATTTGCATGGGCACCCACACATGACATGACCCAACCCACTTGAACGAAATTCGGGGTTTCCATGGGTGCACGACTTGAATGAAGGCATGAGGTAGCGTCGGGAAAATGGGTCACACAGATGTGCAGAAGACACATGGGTGGTCATGACTTAGCATTTTTGGCATTGCCACGTGTGCCTAATCACCCACACATGACATGACATGACCCAACCCATCCTCGGTGAGCTGAAATGACTTGCACAAATGCGTTTGCATGGTTGCCCACACATGACACAACCTGACCTGCCCGAACAAAATATGTTGTTTGCATGGGTGCATGACTAGAACAAAATTTGGGGTTTCCATGGGTGCATGACCCGAATGAAGGCATGAGGAAGCGTCATGCAAATGGGCCGCATGAATGTGCAGAAGACACATGGATGGTCATTGCCTAGCATTTTTGTCATGGCCACGTGTGCCCACGTAGGCACACACGGCACGACAAGACCCGACCTGACCCACTCGAATGTGTTTGCACAGGCATCCACACATGACACGAGCTGATATGTCCAAATGAAATTTGGGGTTTCCATGGGTGCATGACCCAAACAAAGGCATAAGGTAGCATCAAGCAAACATACCACATGAACGTGCAGAAGACACACGGGAGGTCACAACTTAGAATTTACAGCACGACCACATGTGCCCGAGCAACCACACATAGTATGTCATGGCACGAACTGACCTGCCCGAATGAAATTTTGGGTTTGCATGGGCACATGACCTAAATTAAGGCATGAGTTTAGGGAGATATTTGACTCTAATATGCAAATATACCTAGTGTAACATGCCCTTAAGGTCTTCAACATTTTCTTTTGACTCTTCAACTCACATATACAACTTTAACATCTGCTAGGCCTATTTCAATCTACAAGAAACTCATTGATAAGTATATATCTATATATATATATATATATATATCTATATATATATATATTATATATATATATATATTATATATAATGTATATATATTATATATATTATTAGTTATATAAGATATATATATATATATATATATATTTATATAATATTAATAATATAATTATATATATATATATATATTATATTATATATAATATATATATATATTATATATATATTTTTTCTGAATAAATACAAATACCAAAAGCACATTTATGAAGACCAAACCTAGTTACATTTTATTCAACACCACCTCTTAACTAGGGAGGTATTCATAAATCATTACAAGGTGTTTGGCCAACATTGTTCATAGAAAGGCCTTAACTAATAGCTTTATCTCTCATAATATCAGAGCACAATTTTGGCGAGACCAATGGCTTATAAACACCTTAGTCATTGTCTCTCAAGGGACATAGCCACCTAGGTGTTCCCTGAGCATGACCTTCTAGGACAATTCTTGTCTTGGGTTCCCAGTCCTCAAAGAATATCGGTCCTCTTTCCTACTCTTGTCTTGGATGCTCTACACATCCTCAAAGAGAATTAGATACTAGATGATTACCTAGTCCTCCCATTCTTTCTTTCCGAGTGAAGATAAGAATTTTATGTCTATCTATTCCCCTTGATTGAGGAAAACATGCCCAAGTTTCCTCTGACAAGGAAATTGCCCAAGGTCCTCTGTAGCTGGGAACTTGTTAGAACTCCCTCTTAGCTAGGGACTTGCCCGTTCATCAACAAACTCTTCTTCATGGGTCCTTCAACTACTTTATCTTCTTCTTTCCTTCGATGTCATGAAGTATTTCTTTGAACTTCTTCTTGGCAGGGTATTGGCCATTGACCACTTTCGCTCCTAGTTTGTCATTTTATTTCTCCCTTCATGGAAAGTGGCCTTATTGATATATATCAGGTCCTTTTGTTAGCTAGATACTCCTTTGTCAGAGTTGTCATGCCTTCTTTCGAGACATGTTGAGGAATCTTTCCAGATAATGATTCTTTGTGACCATGACGTTCTTCACATGCTTGATCCATTTCTTCATTTGCTTCTTCTTGGATTGATTAGTCAACCACCTTATACTCCTTATGTGATAACTTTCTCATGTTTACCTTTATTGCATTGTATTACATGCCTCCAAGCATATCGTTGGTGAAAGAGATCCTTTTATTCTTGATCATGATTCTAGAACTTTTCCCATGACCCAATATATATGATGACATGACTTAAACTTTGATGCATACATACCTAATCTTGATTATGCTTTTAGCACCTCGACCTTATTTGATAGTTCTCCTCGATTGGTGTAGCCTTTCTTGCTTCATCTGCTCTTGCCTGTATATCATCCTTTCTTGAACCCCATAAATGGGACTCCCAATGAGACATCTACCCTTATGACGAACCTTCTTTTGAATATTCTATCAGAGGATCTTGAAGACACTTATCTTGAGAATGTTTCTTCCATTGATGATGTAGCCTTCTAAGAATTTTAATCATGATCAATCATTTTTTCATTATGGATGAGGCCATATAATAGTTATGCTCCTCCTATATGAATATCTTGAGCTATATCTACACCATGCTCTTATATTCTAGAAGATATCTTTAGCCATGCAATTTGTTCTATTTCTATATGCTCCTATACTACTCAAAACATTAAAAGAAGACTTTAAGCAAAGAGGTTGACTTAGTCATAGTAGAGATCTCGAGGATCTTCCTTTTTTTTCTTCTTGTATTCTTCTTTCACTTTTGTTAGCTTAATATTCTTATCTTCTTATTAATGCATGTGTATTTACTTCATCAAACTGGTGCAAAAAACATAAGAACAAGAATAGAAGATGTTGGCTCTCTGCCAAGTAAAAACATCTCTCTCAAAGAGGAAAACCGTTTTGTAAATTTATATTATTGAAGCTTCTTATTGATCACTGCCAAACCCTAGACCCTTGATAAGAATATACTCCAAGAACAATTCGAGTCCTTCCTCCTCTCTTCACTTTGTTTCTCTTGCACTTCGTTCCTTGGCACTATGTCCTTCTTTCAAGTTTTGATAGTCCTTGGTAGACTAGATCTAGAAGAGACCCAACCTTTGATCCTTAGTGAGATCCTTTACCATTGAATAAACCTTCATTCTCTTGACCAACTGAGCATTTTTATTGATGTGAGATTGTTGACTCGATGTTCGTGTACTTGGGCTGCAACTTCCGTCACAGGAGGGACATGAAAACACCAAGTTTTCTGCACCTGGGTGATTTCCATTGCCACGATACAAGGAAACCCCAAATTTTCTACACTTGGGAGGCTTTCAACAAGGTGAGACATGGAAACCTTGCGTCCCCCGCAATTTGGTGACTTTTTTCAAGGAGGGACTGGGAGACCCCATGTCATGCCCCTATCCTAGTGTTAGTCTTTCAGCCACACATAAGCGGGTGTGACACTATCATACTTTTTCCACTTACCAATACTTGACTACACGGTCTACGCCTACATCAACACTTGGTCCATTTTCCAATAAGTGTTCTTAACAATGCAACGAAAATAGCTTATCATCAGTTTATATTATTCAATTATTCTTTCATCCTATTGTGTTGTGTGGTCATTCTACACTGCATGTGGCCTGCATGACATAACTCTGCACCTAAACTCTAACTGGTGTAACCCACACCCAAGTATGCCACCTGTCTTCCTGACTTTCGATTCTGAGGCACCCAAACTCTGCCTATCGGTGCGGGCCATAGTGAGGATGCATGGCCCACACATAGTCTAGTCTACTTGCCTGGTCGGTAACCTAACCTGCTATACCTACCCACACTACCAAGGCTGACCCATCCACTATAATTTGCTTCTTGGTGCGGCCATTTTACCCATGCCCTTCTCTTCCTTCAATTTCTACCCAAATCCTTTCTTTGCACTTGTTTTTCAATGTGGAAGTCTAAGTTCGATGTCCCTTGGTCGAATGCCATACTCCTTACTTAACCACATCCTTTTACCCAAGGGTTGTGTCTCTTGGGGACAACAAGGGTCGTCTTCATCATCATGAATGCCCACTCGACTTGCCACATAACCTCAAAACACCCCATTACAATGAACAATCATGTCCCTTTGTGTGCATCGTCCCACCCATGGGTCATCTCCAACACTTAGCTGATTACACCCGTCATCACACGTCGCACACCTTCCCGCATCTTAACTCATCCGCACATGGTCACCTCTTTCATCCAGGCACCCAACACGAGTCACCCACGTGCCTTCTATTGGTGACTTGCCCATCATGCATGTATTAAGGGGTAGGTGCCCTACCCAACACGACATGCCCGCTATGAGTGCACCCATCACCATCACACATAAGTGAATGTCATGCCAAGTCTTCGCATATAATTGAACGCTCACCCAACTCACATTTAACCAAACTTGGGTGCCCGTTGCACATCCAGGTGCACCCGTACTACAGGTTCAATTTTTCAACTCTCTCTGGTGCTCTTAACTGGAATACCTGAAACCCCATGCCCCCCCACGTGGTAGAGGTTTATAGTGTGATGGGACATGGAAACCCTAGATTTCACACACTTGGGAAACTTTCGTTATGATGGGGCAGGGAAACCACCCTTTCCCTGCACATGGATGACTTCCATTGTAACGTGGCATGGAAGCCCCAAGTTTCAGAGACAGACTAGGTAAGAAGTTTCCACCCTGCCGTGAAATGGAAACCATGAGTTTGCAAGACTTGGGTGGTTCTTCATCGTGACGCAACATGGAAACCGTGAGTTTCATAAACTTGGGAAATTTTGGTCGTGTTGCGAAATGGAAGCACAAGTTCCACACACCTGGGCCATGGTTTTCACTTGGGCGGAGATGGATACCCAGAGGTTCTCAGAATTAGGTGGTTTCCCTCATGCCAGGAAATAGAAGCACCCGGGTTCCATGGACTTGGGCAGTTCTCTGTCATTCTGCGACATGGAAACTCGAGTTTTGTGCACTGATGTTATGGTTTTTTTCAAGGTGGGACATGGAAGACCCGAGTTTCCCATAATTGGGTGGTTTATGTCATGCCATGGAATGGAAAGCCCCATGTTCAGTAGACCTGGGCAACTACTCCCTATCACACAATGACATGGAAACCCGAAGCTCCCTAGATTTGGGCGGCAATTTTAGCTGCGACTCGACATGGGAACCTCATCTTTCTCGGACTTGGGTAACAATATTTTTTGTGACACAAAATGGAAACCCCATGTGTGTCTGCTAACTTGGGTAGTAGTTTCCATCATGCTGTGAAATGGACACCCTGAGTTCCCTGGACTTTGACAGCTTTTTGTTGCCCCACAACATGGAAATCCTAAGTTCCACAGAATCTTGGGCGATTCAAGGTGTGCCGAAACATGGAAATATGAAGTTCCATAGAATCTTGGGTGATTCACGGCATGCTATGACATGGAAACTCCCAAGTTCCCCATGCCAAGGTGAGACATGGAAACGTCAGGTTTCCTAGACTTGGGTGGTTTCCGTTTGTGGTTCTGGTCGCGCCGCGACATGGAAACCGCGAGTTCCCCAAAATTGGGTAGTGGTTTTGAAACACCCCAAGTTCCCAGACTTGTGAGCTGGTTTCCATCATCATGGAAACCCCAAGTTCCCCGCATTGAGGCTTTGTTGAAAACCCAAAATTTCCATCGTTCCATAAAATATGGCAACATACGGTTCCATCAAGGGTGGGACATGGAAACCCCAAGTTTCCCTAGACTTGGGGACTGTTGGTTTCATTCAGGGCACAACATGGAAGCCCCAAGTTTCCCTAGGTTGGGTGCTATGGCGTGACATGGAAACCCCAAATTTGGGGCACCAACTAGAAACCCCAAATTTTGGGTGCTGAGGCACGACATGGAAACACAATTTTTTCCCATGCTTGGGCACCTTTTTCGTCGCAACATGGAAACCCCAAATTTTTGGCACCAGGGTGCTACATGGAAACCCCATTTTTCCTGAGCTTCCACACCTTTTCCATTGCGATGTTTAAACCCCAAATTCCCCACCCTCAAGCAAAGCATTTCTAAAATGTGAGCAATAAAAAATTATCGTTTGGAGGAAGAGGAAAAGGCATAAGAGAGGGAGAGTTGTTCGGACTTGTTTTAATAATGTGTGACAAGAGAAAATCTCTGAATTAGTGACCAAGGGTTGAATCTCAGTGGATTGTGGAAGCAAGGGCACTCTTCCACTTACAATACCCCATCACGTATTTAAGTCATCTACAATGGTTTTTTCTCAACAACTATTACCTCAGCGAAATCACATAGAAATTCTTTTGTCGACGCGTTTCGAACCAACCAGTGTGGTTCATCGTCAGGACAAGTTGAAGATCCAATCCAGCTTAGCTTGTTAAATAGTATGTGCAGAGACTCCAACGTCTATATTGCCAACGGCTAATTTTGACCTAATGATCTAAGTGAAACCAATAATATTCTTGTTATATTTTTAATTATTATTATTCTGAGAAATAGTTAAATTTGGTAAATTATATAATAAAATATTCATTTGTTACAAAGTAACAAATGAATATATTATTATTATTAATTTACCAAATTTAACTATTTCTCAGAATAATAATAATTAAAAATATAACAAGAATATTATTGGTTTGACTTAGATCATTAGGTCAAAATTAGACGTTGGCAATATAGCCGTTGGAGTCTCTGCACATACTATTTAACAAGCTAAGCTGGATTGGATCCTCAACTTGTCCTGACGATGAACCACACTGGTTGGTTCGAAATGCGTCGACAAAAGAATTTCTATGTGATTTCGCCGAAGATTCTCTAAACAATGTTATGGATCACAGAAGTCTAAATTCCTTAACTGTTACCTCAACCGAGATGCTTCACGGTCACGGTTTGCAAATGAGACAGGCTCCTGGGGGTGACAAAATGATGCCTCTACTACGGGTCGAGATACATTTTAAAAGTGACATGCACCGATTCTACCATGGATTCTTACTTAGAGGTGTTCTGTCATAATCCAACACATGGTAGCTTCGCGCCATTGGCTTTTCAACCAAAAACGATGACCAATTGTGTGAATCAATGGTTGCTTTCATACTAAGTTGAATTACTATTATGGTACATTTCATCAGTAGGGTAAAACTAACATGTCTCACGATGGTGTATACCTATCTCATGTTCCCTATTGGTGGGTGAACAATCCAACACTTGGGTGAATTTTGCTTCACAATGATATGAAGAGATGACATCAAAGGATCAAAAAGCAATGTCGCTATGAACACTTGGCTACCATAAGCTAGTTATCCCTGTGGTAACTTTTCTAACACCTCTAGCTTCAAATTCCAAAAATCTAAAGGATTGATAGTCCACACTTTCACAAGTTATATTTGTACTGAAAATCAAAATTGAATGAGCTTTTACCCTTTTGTGTCATAGGAGATTTCTGTTCTCATTGAGCTCATCTTAGGACACCTGCATTATCTTTTAACAGATCTGTGCCCTAGACAAAATCCCCACCTAATAATTTCTTCCGCCTGGATCGACCTGCCAAAACGTGCCTTAAGGCCAAAAATGGGGGTAGTGCCCCGTCTCCGCCCCACTAGAGTCAAGCTCAATAAGGTCTTCCTTCCCCGTTGATTCTACCAAGCTCATTCCCTTGGCTGTGGTTTCACTAGATAGTAGATATGGATAGTAGGAATCTCATTAATCGATTCATGCATGTCACTAATTAGATGAAGAGGCATTTGGCTACCCGAAGAGAGTCATAGTTACTCCCACCCTTTACCCACAATTGGTTGAATTTCTTCACTTTAACATTCAGAACAATGGGTAGAAATCACATTGCATTAGCATCCGTAGGGAGCATCACAATGATTTGTTCTAATTAAAAAATTGGATTCAACTTGTCCATACCAATTTCAAGTCAGTTGTTCACCATCTAGGGAAATGCCCCCAGTAGGGGGCATTCTATGCCCATAGCCCAATTGGCACGTGATTGTTGGCCCTCACCGCAAGAACAGCTCGGGAAAACTGCTAACAACCCACAAGTTGAGGGCGCAGACCCCTAGGCCAACCCCTCAGATCCAATCCTTTTCTTGAAGTCATGGATATGTTTTGATGGATTCCCTTACCTACATTAACCAGAGGTCATTCACCTTGGAGACCTGATGCAATTATGAGTACTATCGGGCATGAACAATACTCAGTCCTCCATATTTTTAAGGGCCACTAAGGGTGCACTGGACACTGCAAGACGTGTGGTGCTCTTCCAACTGCTGCACCCTATCTCCTAGTGAACTAATTCCAAGGTGGGCAAGCTGTTAAAAATAAATATAACTCTTCCTGGGGCCCTCGACAACATCTCTAGATTTCCTAACGTTGGTTCCCACTGCCATGTCCCAGTTCGAGAATAGTAACCTGATTCCCTTTTGATGCTCACACATAGTGCACCCTTGATAAAAGGCCTCCCCATCTCTTAGGATTGAGTAACCCATGTCTAGGTGTTGTTCACATGGAACCTTTCCACAATTTAGTATTCAAAGTTCTCATTTGAATATTTTCTACTACCACCAAGATCTGCACTAGGGGCCGATCCATCCAAGCTCATGCATTAGGTTTCTTAATGACCCCCATGTCCTCCTACTCATCGAAGCCAGATAATTTCTTCGATGGTCTAGTATAGGTTGTGCGCTTTAGTGCCATCCATTTTTTAGGCCTAGTTGATTTGTCAAGTGAGTTATTACACACTCCTTAGTGGTTTTCAACTACCATGGCCACCATCCTACTATCTTAATCAATCAACACCCTTTGTGAAATCTAGGTTAGCATGTAATTTGGCACCGTAACTCAAATTTCGGTTCATCCCACATCATCAGTTCTGCTTACCAAAAATGGCCCACTTGGAGCTCTTGATTCATGGCATGGCTCAATGGAGCAGCCATACCCTCTTACCTATTTAAAGTTTGAGAATAGGTTGAGGGTGTTACACCCTTAATGCCTCTAATCATTTTCTTTACCCAATAAAACTCACATGTGAGCTCTGATTATCCTAAGGGAAACTTCAGAGGAAACCAGATACTAAATTGTTCGATTAGTATTTTTCCGCTATACCCAAGTCAGATGAGTGATTTGCATGTTAGTATCTCTATGAGCCTCCACCAGACTTTCCTCTAACTTCACCCTACTGAGGCATAGTTCACCATCTTTCGGGTCCCAACATAAGCTCAAGTTCGGTCGACAATGCACCACCTGAGAGAGGGTATCTTGCCCGTTAGCTTCCTTGCACCTCATAGGTTTTCAAACCCACTAAATCACACACATGTTACACTCCTTGGTCCATGTTTCAAGACGGATCGAATGGAAAGTTTTCCAACTAACACCACGAGTGCGCAGGTGCACATAGCCCACCACAAGGGTGCAAGCTTCATTCCTCAACCATCACAATGACAAACCGACAAGTAGTAATCCACCTATGCTTGTGATAATGCAACAGCTCATGTGGTTGCACCTCAAGTCAAGCAATGGACCAGCCTAAGTCGTTCCACATCCAACCGAGACACATCAAAAGCCTCCATCTGCTTCCCTCCTGGAAATTTCAAGCACTCTTTAATTCTCTTTTCAAAGTACTTTTCATCTTTCCCTCGTGGTACTTGTTCCCTATTGGTCTCTTCCTCGTATTTAGCCTTGGATGGAATTTACCACCCAATTAGGGCTCCATTCCCAAACAACCCTACTCAGCAACAACACCTCATGATGCAGCAAGGTCCCAGCCCGACGGGGCTGTCACCCTCTTAGGTGCCCCCTTCCAAGGGACTTGTCCTAGGTCTGCTACTGAGGACGCTTCTATAGACTACAATTTAAGCAACACTGCCGCTCGATTTTCATGCTGGGCTCTTCCTAGTTCACTTGCCGCTACTAGGGGAATCCTTGTAAGTTTTTTTTTTCTGCTTAGGTCACAAGTTTGAGCTAAATCTGCCCTACTTGATGGGAGTTTGAGCTAAATCTTCCCTACTTGATGGGAGGAAAAGGGAGAGCAAAGCAATTTCAAGCAATGCCACACAAATCCTGCATCAGTTAATGCTAACTACCCATTCAAGGGGACAAGATCACTGCTCGTAGATGCACACCTCGAAACATTGCTTGAGGAATTTCAGTGAACTGCACTGAATTAGGCACGGATGACCAGCTACACTGCTCCCTAACATACTACAGGGAGCGCATTTGAATGGGATACGATGCCCAAACAGATGTGCCCTTGACCAAGGCCTCGAGCACAAGTTGTGTTCAAAAACTCAATGATTTACAGGATTCTGCAATTCACACTAAGTATCACATTTCACTACATTCTTCATCGTAACAAAAGCTGATATATCCATTATCAAGATTCATTTCCATGTATTACCGAAAAATATACCACAACACTAAATAGGGGCACCCCCCATGAAAAATGTAAGGCTAATGGCTAAAAGAAGGAAAAGGAGAAAAAAACATGAAAGAAAGAGAAAAAATGGTGTCTACCCCCTCATAGGAGGAGGCTGAAACAGTGAACTATCTTCTCGAGCCCCATGCCCTAGCAAATAGGGGAGAAATTCATGGAACAGAAATTGAGAAGGACTAGGGTGGCCACCCCAAGATCTCACACTTCTTTTAATCCTTCCTAAACACCAGTCCACAACAATTTCCCCTTTTCTCTATAAAGATAGGGACTGAAAGGAAGAATGGAAGAAAACAAGGTGAAAGAAATATAGATCAAACGTGGCTACCAGCTCACAAGGGGGGGCTCAAACAAAGTGAAAGCCTTCCGAGACTCGTGCCTTTGCAAAAAGGGGGAATTTAAGGGGGAGATGATCAAGAAGGACTAGGGTGTCCACCACAAGAGCTCACACTGCGTTTTGTCCTTCCTGAACACCAATCCACAAAAATCCCACCTTTTCTCCGTAAAGCTCGGGGCAAAAAGGAAGAAGGGAAGAAAGAAACATGAAATAAAGAGATATCAAACGTGTCTACTAGCTCACAAGGGGAGGCTCAAACAGAGAATCAGCTTCCCTAACGCAGTGCCTATAGGTTATAACCCCATACAGAAATTACCTGCATATGAATTATAAAACACAGAAAATAAACAATGCGAGAGCATAACACATAAAACACATATAAGTAGAGATTTCCCCTGGATCCCAAATCTGGGACTACCATCTTGATTTTTCATTATGTTCCTTTCAATGTTACAATACATATTTATACATTCCGAAGCATCCAATACCATGGAACGAAAACCATCGCGTCCAAAACCATGGACCAAAAACCATCGCGTCCAAAACCATGGACTGAAAACCATCACATCCAAAAACATGTGCAAAAATCATGCACAAAACCATAGGTATGACCCCATAGAGTGGGGTTACCTGCACTCGTCAAACCCCCTATGCCACCCCCTGCTATGCAATCAGTGCAACGAAGGGGGGACATTGCCCCCCCTCTAACTCCTGGGTTAACTACATGGGCTAGTTGTGGAAAGAATATAACACAACCCAACATTCTCCCACTTGTTGTTTTCTTTCCACAAGGTCCACAAGCGAGCTTAGTCATTTATCCATCCCTGCAATGCCCATTGCTTCTCTACACCAAGAGAACTTCTCAGATCTCACAAATTTTGTCAATGCATCTGCAGTATTCTTCAAAGTGTCCACCTTTACCAACAACAACTTTTTTATTCTATCATATCCCTCACAAAGTGATACTGAACATCAATTTGCTTTGTCTTCCAATGATATGCAGGGTTCTTTGCAAATAAAATTGCAATTTGGTTGTCATATTCTATCATGATAGCTCCTTGTGCTAACCCCATACTTGAACACAATCTCTTCAACCAAACTACTTCCTTTCTTGCATGAGTGGCTTCCATGTATTCTGCCTCTATAGTTGATAGTGCACTACAAATTTTTTCTTACTCATCCAACTAACTACACCTCCAAATAGGTTAAAAATATACCCACTTGTAGATCTTCTCTGATCCAGATCTCCATCCCAGTCTGCATTAACAAAGCCATGAATATCCAACACTCTGTACAATCCTGGTCTTCCTTGGTAGCACAAACCATAATTACTAGTGCCACATAAAAACCTGAAAACCCACTTCACTGTTGTCCAATGCTCCTTTCCTGGTTTTGACATAAACCTGCTCAATACTCCCACTACATGTGTAATGTTTGGTCTAGTACATACTATTGCATACATCGGGCTACTGAATACACTTGCATATGGAACATGGGATATGTCCTCTTCCTCTTCTTGTGTCTTGGGACACTGTTCAGCAGATAAATTTACACCTACAGGAATAGGAATCTTCACCAGTTTACTATCCTACATTTTAAATCTCTACAATATTTCCTCGACATACTACCTATGGTTTAACCAGAGCTTCCTCTTTGCCTGGTCTCTTTTGAGTTCTATGCCCAAAATATAGTTTTCAGTACCAAGGTCTTTCATGTTGAATTTGGAGGACAATTGGGTCTTCAAATCCTGGATAATTTCTTTGTCATTTCCAACCAGCAACATATCATCCACATACAAGACCAAATAAATAACATGGTCACTAATTAATTTAAAATACACACAACGATCTGGTTTGCTTCTGGTGAAGCCAAGTTCCTGTATAAATGTATCAAATTTCTGACACCACATCCTTCGTGAATGTTTTAACCCATACAGAGACATCTTTATCTTGCATACCAGTTATTTCTTACCCTTCACCGCGAAGCCTTCAGGTTGCTTCATGTAGATTTCCTCTTCTAGATCCTCGTGAAGAAATGTTGTCTTCGCATCCATCTATTCTACCTCAAAATCAAAAGAAACAACAACATATAAAAGTAATCTAATAGAAGTTACCTTGGCAACAAGAGAAAAAATATCACCAAAATCAATTCCTGGCACCTGGGAATAACCTTTTGCTACTAACCGAGCTCTGTATTTCTCCACATTTTCTTCTACATTTGTCTTCTTCTTGAACACCCATTTGATACCTATGGGTTTCCTTCCAGCCAGCAACTCCACCAGATCCCAAGCCTCATTTTTGTTCAAAGATGCCATTTCATCAACCATGGCCTCTTTCTAGAGTTTTCCATCTTCTAAATCTACAACTTCCTTCACAATTCTAGGATCATCATCAATAATAGATCAAGAAAAGAACAGAAAGTAGATGGACTATACCTTTTTGGTTGCCTTCTTTCTCAAACTGATCTTCTCACACCTGGAGCTTGTGGCTCTTCATCTTCTAATTCCTCCTCCACTGTAGAGTCTAATTCTTCTTCCTTTAGCTCAAACTCTATCTTCTCAGGTTCCTTTGGTTGGACTTCATGTTTAATAACATCTTTCACCTATTTGAACACCACATCTCGGTTGTACACAAACTTCCTTGTTACTGGGTTCCAAAGCTTATAACCCTTTAAACCATCCTTATGCCCAATAAAGATGCACTTTTCAGATTTATTATCTAACTTGGTTAGTTTCTCCTTTGGAACATGTACATATGCATCACATCCAATACCATCAGATGTGAAAGAGAGGGTCTCTTACCAATCCACGCCTCTTGTGGAGTTTTATCCTCCAACGTTGACAAAGGTGATACGTTGACAAGGTAGAATGCTATCTCCACCGCCTCTACCCAGAATTCCTGTCCTAACCTGGCACCACTGAGCATGCCTCTTACCATTTCCATCAACATTTTGTTCATTATTTCTATAAATCCATTTTGCTGAGGTGTATATGGAGTAGTATTCTATCATGCTATACCACACTTCTTACAAAATTCTTCAAATTCCTTACTACAAAACTCTCAACCGTTATCTTTTCTCAACACCTTTATCTTCTTCTCTGTCTAATTTTTCATCAGAGCCTTGAATTCTTTAAACATGTCAAAGACTTTAGATTTCTTTTTAAGGAAATATATCCATGTATTCCTTGAGAAGTCATCTATAAATGATACATAGTACACAGACTTACCCAGTGATGGAACCTTCACAGGTCCAAACATGTCATTATGCACAAGCTCTAATATATGTTTCACCCTCTCACTACCAGAGGGGAAACTCACCTAATTCTACTTATCATACACAATTTTCACAAAAATAAAAATCCAAAGAGCTATTACTCATACCTTCTACTATACCTTTACCATGAAGTATTTGAAGTCCCTTCTCTCCAATATGTCCAAGCCTTTGATGCCACAACATGGTCTTCTCTCTAGAGACCACTAGATTTTATTCTCTACTTTCAGGAACCACAGAACTATTGCACCCATCAACAACTGTGCTACCTTGCAACTTGTACAAAGTTCCAATCTGAACTCCCTACATCAATACCAGTGCTCCTCGAACCATCTTGCAGGTATCCTTCTCGAACACTGTTTTTACACTTGCATCATCCAACTTGCTTATAGAAATAATATTTCTGGCCAATGAAGGAATATGAAGAACAATCGAAAGTGTTCTAACCCTTCCACCTTGCAAATTCAACTTTACTTTTCCACGACCAATACTTCTAGCCTTCTTATCATCCCCTAAGAAGACATCACCACCATCGTATTTCTCATACTCGTCGAACCAATCTCTATGGGGAGTGAAGTGAAAGGATGCACCTAAGTCAATCAACCATGCCTCATGCATCTAAGGTGGTTTTTGCCTTTACAGAAGGAGCATCATCAGATCCATTTCCTTTATTAGGAGCTTTAGATTTATAGTCCCTTTTGTAGTTCCCTTCCTTTCCACATTTCCAGCACACCACCTTTACAGGATTTCCGAGAGATTTAGATCTCCCACTTGATGATTTATTTTTCTTTATGTTTTGGGACCATCCTCATAGAGACAAGGCATCACCATTTTGGCTCTCCTTATTTTTCCATCTCATCTCCTCCATCAACAAGGATGAGGCTATTTCATCAAACTGCAAGGCAATTGCATTGTTACCTATTGCAATAACCAGACTATCCCATGAATATAGTAGAGAACAAAACAAACTAATTCACTTACCTTCATCTGAAATTTTAATATCAACAGATGCTAACTGACTTACCATAGTATTAAATGAATTCAGAAGCTCTGTCATCGAGTATCCATATTTCATCCTCAGGTTATATAGCTTTTTCTGTAGAAATAGTTTATTCTCCAGAGACTTAGAATGGTACAAAGTCCCTAACTTGTCCCACAAAGCCTTTGGCATAGCTTCCCCCGATACATTCATCAATACTGAATCTAAGACACACAATCATATTGTTCTCTTTTCCTTCCATCCAACTTCTTCCATTCTTCATCGGACAATCCCATTGGTTTAGTATCCATATCTACCATGATCCATTGATCTTTATCCACCAACAGATCCTCCATCTTGAGTTTCCGCAACTCAAAACTCTAACCATTAAATTTCTCAATCTCTATCTTTCCACTGCCAGAATTGATCTCGCAAATCTCGCACTGAATAGGGTCTACCACAGGTCCGATCAAAGCTCCTCAGCAACAGAGGCATCGTCTTGAAGCCAAAACAACTCTGATACCAAATGTAGGTTTTAACCCTGTACAGAAATTACCTGCATATGAATTCTAAAACATAGAAAATAAAAAATGTGAGAGAATAACACATAAAACACATATAAATAAATATTTCCCCTGGATCCCAAAACCAAGACTACCAACTTGATTTTTCATTATGTTCCTTTCAATGTTACAACACATATTTATACATGCCGAAGCATCTAATACCATGGACCGAAAACCATCACATCCAAAACCATGGACCAAAAACCATCACATCCAAAAACATGTGCAAAAATCATGCACAAAACCATAGGTAGGTCTGCCTAGCCTAACATAGGGTCCAAAACCCCATAGAGTGGGGTTACCTGCACCCCTCAAACCCCCTATGACCCCATACTATGCAATTGACACAACGAAGGGGGGGCTCTATTCCCCCTCTAACCCCAGGGTTAACTACATGGGCTAGTCATGGAAAGAATATAACACAACCAATAGTGCCTTCACAAAAAGGTGGGAACTACAGGGGACAACGATCGAGAAGGACTAGGGTGGCCACCCCAGGAGCTCGCACTGCATTTATTCCTTCCTAAACACCAATCCACAACAATCCCAACTTTTCTCCATAAAATCTAGGGGCCAAAAGCAAGAATGGAAGAAAATAACATGAAATAAAGAGATATCAAATGTGTCTACTGGCACACAAGGGGAGGCTCAAATAGAGAACAAGATTCCCCAACCTTGTGCCTTTGTAAAAATGGGGTAACTATAGGGGACAATGATCGAGAAGGACTATGGTGGACACCCTGGGAATTCACACTTCTTTTTGTCTTTTTCGAACAACAATCCACAATAATCCCACCTTTTCTCCTTAAATCTAGGCCAAATGGAAGAAGGGAAGAAAACAACATGAAAGAAAGAGATATCAAACGTGGCTATTGGCTTATAAGGTGAGGCTCAAATAGAGAATAAGCTTCCCAAATCTCGTGTCTTCGCAAAAAGGGGGGAACTTCAGGCAATGGTGATCGAGAAGGACTTCGGTGGCCACCCCAGGAACTCGCACTACTTTTCGTCCTTCTCGAACACCAATCCACAACAATCCCACCTTTTCTCGATAAATCTAGGGGCAAAAGGAAGAAGAGAAGAACACATTATGGGAAATAAAATCAAAGGATTGGTGGGACAAGCACAAGCGTGGCTTGCAAGAACACATGTAAAAACAAGCATGATCTCAAGACAGGAAACCAACAATGTTCTTGACAAACACCAAGCCTACTCCCCTAGAGACACACCACACATGCCCACATTGCAATCGAAACCCACCCAACCTGAACCAAAAAACAAATCCCCTACTATCAATGATCCTACAGTAGGTTCACCTATGGTAACCTTGTTACAAATTCTTCTTCCTATAAATGATAATGTTCAATGAACTTCTCACGATGTTGATGGCAACTAACCATCATCGTTGACACAATTCGAACACTTCACCAGATCATTAAATCGGTAGGAGTGATGGACGATGTGTAAAAAGGGCAGGGACGTGGTCAAAACGAGTTGATGACACGTGATTACTAGGAATTCCTCATTGAAGGCCAATAATTGCAATGGTCTATCCCCATCATGATGCAATTTGAGAATATTTCCCTCTCCTCTCAAACCAGGAAGAAAAACTCATTGGCTACATTAGTGTACCGCGCATACAGCCTAGAAAATCTAAGGGAATCACATACCTATTATTGCCTCAAACTTCCATGGCCTAAAATTCCATAGTCCCTCTAAAAAGTTGGTTGCGAAGGGTAATCTCTGCATAGCTAGTTATCAGGCTAAGGTGTCATTTGTTATCAGAATTAACCATACTAATTTCTCCACCAACTAAGAACGACCATGCACCACCACCCATAGAATCAAGAAAGAGCTCTCAATATGTCAATCCTTAATATGTCTGGACTTGTTAAGTTTCCTCGTGTTGAGTCAAATTAAGACACAGGCTCCTCTCCTGGTGGTTCCCTTTCTAAAAAATGCATCCCTTCCAAAGAGTCGGGACTTGGTTCAGGTATTAGCTTTAGAATTACTACGGCTATCCGAGTAGTATGGTACCATAAAAAAATCTATAACTGATTTAATAAGCCATTCACAATTTCACAATCTAAATTAGTTCATACATAGACATGCATGGCTCAATCTTTGAGAAAAGCATATGACTACTGGCAGGATCAACGAGGTAGCACCCTCCCACTTCAAAGGGCATTTTGAGCACTCTCTTACCAAGAGCTAACGTAAATACCCATCGAGTCAAATAGATATCAAAATATCATGTAAAACTTTTATGCCTTGCACCTCTCACATCCCAGGAAGGAAACGCACACAACATGGCAAGGACATGGTGAACAAATGGGTAGACCAGCTGAGTAAAAACACACCAAGGCCACTTCAGAGTTCACAACCATGCCCAAACCAACCGGAAAACGAGTGATCACTCAACCACTCCCTTACAATTGCCTCCAAAAACCTCCATGCCCCGCACTAAGGCCACCTAGGTTTCCACCTAGACAGCAACAACAGTGGATCTTGATTTCCCAATCACCTATGACAACATCGATGCAGAGAAAATAAATGGAGGATGACCAACCATGTAACCTCTATATTATAAATGAGCCCCAACCCTTCCTCTCCCACACCAAGGCCACCTAGGAGTCCAACCAGACCATAACAACGGTGGAACTCGATCTCTTGATCCCTTGTGGCAGCCTTGATGTGAAGGAAAAGGAAGGAAATAAAAAGAGGATGACTGACCGAAAATCCTATCATAGAAAGGCCATACAAACCTCCCTGCCCCGCATCGATGCCACCTAGAAGTCCACCCAAATAGTAGCACCAGTGGACCTCGATCAGATGATTGCCTGTGGTAGCCTCAATGCAAAGGCCAATGTAGGACATAATAAAAGACAACTTGAGCCTACAACCTTCCTTAGAAATGCCCCCCAACCCTCCCCTCCCCACACAGAGGCCACTTAGGAGCCCACCCAGATATCAGTAACGATGGACCTCGATCGCATGATCACCTATGATAGCTTCAATGTGAAGGAAAAGGAAGGAAATAAAACAAGACTGACTTAGCCCACAACCTCTCTTATAAATGTCCCTCAACCCTCCCTGCCCTGCACCGAGGCCACTTAGGAGTCCACCCACACAGCAACAATGGTAGACCTCGACCACTTGACCGCCTATGGAAACCATGATGAGAAGGAAAAGGAAGAAAATAAATTCAAATAAAGGGGCTCGGTACATAATACAAGAACATATCCAAACAAGAGGAGGGATTGGGCAGCTCCACACCCCACATGTCATATGTACAGGAAACCTAGGAGATTTCCCACAACTTTACCAAGTGTACAATGAATACTTTTCACCTGCAGCCACCTCCACGGAGAGGAGGGAGGTTGAAGCATTCCACCTCAAAACCCTTCTTCCAGATAGCCCCCACCATTGACATAGCAAGCCTCCTCCACACTGGTCCACGATCCACACATAATTGAAACAATAAATACCCATAAACATTGAGACTTAACATTTCCCGCTGAAAAAGGCTACCATGCACGTGAAATCCAAGGAAAAACCCAACCACTCGATCAAACATATGGGCCACCACATCTATCAAAAGCTCAAAGCTAATTTTTTACACAACATTTTGTCATTATCAATGTATTTCCCATTCCTTGATCCTAGAGGACCTCTACAATGAACCCCACATGTTTTTCCTTCTTGAAGAAACTCCAATTATGTCCCTCTTCATGAGTAGATCATTTCCCTTTTGCACCATTTCCCCTAAAACATCTGTTTTGCCTTTTTCTCCCCCATGCTAATGTCCAGATATTAGCACTACTCCTCACACTGACCAAAGTGACTGGGCTGTGTATCAGTCACTCTAGTCTTGTTATGGAAAGTTTTTTAAATTAAAGTCGAAGCTTCCAGCTCTAGAAGCTTCGTAACGAAAGTCTTCTAAATGGTTTGGTTGGATGGGGTCGAGGATGAAAGGTTGGGCTCCTTTACCCTATAAGGATGGAACTACCTCAAGGGATACGTTCTTATCTCATGAGAAGAGGATCCATCTCCCATCCATATTTCCTATATAAACCTCCTTCCCAAGCACAAACTAGTGTGAATGTTATAGTCATAGTTACAGTTTTTACTTGAGTGTGAGTATACTATTTTGGATTAGACAAGCAAGCTATTACTAGTTATAGCCATCTAATTGTGTGAGGGAGAAGTGTGTTTGGTTTGGAGTGAATCCTAAAGGGAAGATCATTTAAACTATTGTTGTTTTAATACATCATGGAATGCTAGAAGAAGTGTCTGCGAACCTAGTCTTATTAGAGGAAGATTGCAACGTCAAGATAAATGGTTATAATCTCTCTTTCATATTAATATATGCAACTATCGATTGATTTCCTACATGTTTTGTAATATTACATATCCATGTATTAATGCTTCTTGACTCATTAAGTAGGTTGAATTGTAATTGATATATTATTATTTTTTATGTTGGTGTTGTTTACTTGTTTCAGGAGTTTGAAGAAGGAAGTGAGAGATTGTTGGAGTGAGCAAGCGAGGACATCATCAAGTAGGATAAGGAACCAAGAGGTAGGCCATCTTGATTGATTCTAACTTAAGGAAATCTTCCATAGAATGTATCTGTTGTGGCTAGACCCATTATCAGGCTAGAGGAATTCATTCGTGTCCGCACTCATAATTTTACCTCACCACAAATTGACGACTCTGCCGGGGATCCCATCTCTTTTCTTGTTTTGGATTTCATGATTTCGTAAGAACTTTTCTAGTTTCACATTTTCCCTTTGTTTCTGTTTATTTTCTCCTGTTTACTGGCCTGAGTCTAAAACTCATAGTAGAATATCTAGTCCCTCTTTTGATTTTTTTCCTTAGTTACCTCGATTAGTGTGCTTAATCCACTAACAGTTTTGTTGACTAGCGCAAATTGGTAAGGAACAATCACTCCTTCAAGCCTCTGGCACTTGTTGTCAGTTAGGAAGTCACGCTGATGCCTATAAGTGAAGATTAGGGCTTGACCCAAATCTTATCCAATATGTTCTTCTCTTGTGTTTTCCACCTCGTAAGCCTTTTTGACTATTTTATCCCTGATTACAAGGCTACTTTCATTTGGTTTTGCTTGCTTGTTGGCTTGTCATCTTGCTATTTGATTGATTGAGTCATTGAGTGGCCCACAAAACTAAGGCATCTAGTTGGTCACCCATTCAGTAGCTTTTGGACTCACTAAGTCTAGTTGTAGGTTTGTTTACTCTTTGCATTTGTTTTTTGGTCCTTTCACGACTTTCACCTCTTTTCACACAAGTTTGAAAAAGTTTCATTAACTATCTTGAATCTCTCTTTCTAGCATAGGTTACATTGTTGGTCTTGTGTTTGGTAAAGTCAATGCTTATTGATCTAAATGAACTTCTCTTTTCATGTTTTTATTTGCTTGAAAAGCTCATTGTTTCAAAAACTTTTTGCTTTGAAAGATTGTATGCAAAAAGTTTGTTCCGTTGTTTCATGAGAAAGTATGAAATTCTAGATTATTGCACCATTATGTTATAATAATTTTCATCTCTTAAAGACTAGAATTGCATTAGCATTTGAAAAAGAAAGAGAAATTTATTCATTTTGACAGGACTAATAGATAAGTGCTTGTGAGCAAATTAGGAATTGGAATGCATTTTTCATTAGTTTATTTTTTGAAAAAGTGAAGTAGTGAAAGATCATTTCATTTTCAATTGCTTAATTGTTTGTATTTGATTGAGTAGTTTCTATCCTCTCTAGTGTAGGCATTTCATCAAATTTAGAGGATCTTGTCCCATTTAGTTACATTTTAGTTTTTTTCAAGTAGCATCGCTAAGAGCTGAAAACTGAAACTTAACTCAAGGTCATCTCTAAAACGAATTCAATTAACCTAATGCACATTTGAAATTAACAATCATATCTAAGGTCTAGGCTAGAGATGTGTTCCGGTGTCTTTAAACCTAGCAAATATCATTAGCTTCAGCATTAGACATCGTTAGCACGGATTTGTGCTCCCTGTACTATCGAGTATATAATGGAAGATCTCACTAGGCTGCAATCCTTTTATCCTTAGGAAGCTGAGTTGTCTACCTTCTGAACATGATACATCGAACATAACATTCAGGGAGATTGCATGCTCATACTTCTTGGTTCGCCAGGAGGTATTATGTAGTTCACAATTGCCTGGTAATCCTATTTACCTAGACCATACATAGTATTCATTCGATATTTTTGACTCATTAAATTTAAAAGATCATTCGAGCACTTGTCCTTTTGAGCTCATTTCCATTCGAAAGTGATAGAGGCAACTTTGTTTCTTTCTCGACTCTTAAAAAATGAAAGAACATCAGTCTTTTATGTGTCTTAATAATTGATTGCCCATGATCAAAAACATCTTGTAATTCTTTTTTACAAAATCATGAGTTTTGTTAAAAGGACATTTTAAGGCCTTTAAGTTATTTTTTGTGTCGACTAAGACAAGGTCATCGTGGCTGAACCATTTGGTTCACCCAGTTCCTCTTCCTCTCCTCCATCTAAAAGATTGTCTAAGGAGCCATTTCCAAAGTTATCAGAGTGACTTGAGGACCAAAATGTTGAACTCACAACTGTTTTGAGTGTTCAACCATTGTCATCTCGTCCTTCGCCTACTATCGATTCATGGTTAGCTGCTAATATTGGCTCAGAATCTCTGGACAATCCCATTAGGACTCCAGAGAACTCGTTGACCACTGATAGTCAACTTGGATTGGTTATCTATCCTTTGAACCGTCTGTTTTATGTTGTTGAGATATCACAGTAGCATCCTTACAGTCCATATGACTAGCTGGGTATTCCTTTGGAATTATCCCCCAGTAAACGTTCGACCATTCGTCATCATTTGTTTTCAAACATGGAACCCAAAGGTGATGATTTAATCACATATTCGGATGAGTTTAAAGTTTCTACTCCACACACTGTTGAGGGGGAAGAATTGCAATTACATTTCCCTCCCAAGGGTTTCCCTTTTTTGGAAGTTATTCCCACTATTTTTCCACCCAACTTTGTGTCTTTGGGGCACTTAGTTTCCAGCACAACTAGTGCCTGATCAGTCTACCATAATCATGTATAGGCATTAGGCGTCAGGCCTACGCCAGGTCTGTTCATCATGAACACGACTTCCCAACAGGCTCTTACTTTAGTCTCAGTGCATCCTACCATTTGAATACCCTTGTATCATCGATCCCAGTTACACGTCAGTCATAACCGACAATCTCAAAGATTGTCTTTTATTAGTTCCTCTATCCCATTATGAGTGGCTAGATTGTGCCACCGCCTGGGGGGAAGAACCTGAATGTCTCTATGGTGTCAGGTGCCACTAATGTGAGTAGCTCACATTCTCACATGCTCACATGCTTGGTATAAAATAGCCCTCTTCTAGTATTATTTATAACCCTATTGATCAAGAAATGTCCAGTACCAACAAGTTCAAAATCTTGTTGGTCCGCCTGGATCAAGCAATGTTTAGTATCAGCATCCCTATGGGGCTTAAGTCCAATACTAAAATCCTTAAGTTTCGTATGGTTCTTTAGGATTGGTTAATCAACCTTACACCCTCCAATCTGGGAAGTACATCCAGCCTAGCTATGACCAGATTCAATTCGGTAATTTCCCGAGCATTGTTCGAGTACCCTTGCAACATCAAGGACAAACTTTACAACAACCAAGGTATCCTTTGTTACCACAAGGGAAACCTTTTTTGCAACAAGGGATCTCCACACAATAGCAAGGGAAAATTATCCTGTAGCAAGGTCTCCTACAACAACCTCAGGGCCAATCCCTACAACAATTGCAAAAAGCCACACAACAACAAATGCAATATGCTCTGCATACCTCTTAACCGATACCCTCACAAGGCCAACCTCTGCAACCCTAGGGACACATTTTTCAACTGTAAGGTCAACCCTTACAACAAAAAAACCAGTTAGGGCAGCAACAACCCTTGTATACATATCAACAAGGTCAACCCTTGTAGGCGCAGGGTTAAGCTCAAGTCCTACAGCATCAGCTCCGGAATCCTCTTGTCCTAAGTCAACAGGTCAAAATCCTTATGGCCAAGGCACTAGGTACAAAACCCCTATTTCCAAGGGTAACAACTGTATCAACCTTATGCCCGAGGACTCTAGGTCCAAAACCCTCTTGTTTGGGGATAGTAGGCTCATCAACCCTATGTTCTAGAACAATAGGTCCCATAGCCATATGTCTGATGTCAACATGCTCAAAAGTTTTAACCCATATGTTGCCTATTAGCAACCTATGCCTAGATAGTTTCAAGGTATTCAAGGTCAAAATAATCCCTATGGTCAAGGTAATCTGCAATTACGACAACCTCAAATGCCATATGGCCCAAAACCCCAACTGTTTGGCCAAAATCCTTACCAGTAGAGATGCGATCCTCCCTATGGGCCTTATTATCGACCTCCCATGAATTTTAACACTTATTAACTTTCTTGGCTACACTTGAGTTGCCATATGTATCACGCCTTATGAATGATATAATCCTTCATTCACCATACTGGCCTCCAGTGTTGTCCAAGATACCAATTGATTGCCCAAAGTTTGATGGAAAAGGTAAAGAAGATCCTTAATCTTGTATGATGACATATCGCCTTTGGTGCTCATCGAACTCATACATGGATAATTTCATTCATCTTCATCTTTTCTAATGAATGCTCATGGGTATTGTAGCAAAATGGTACACCGAGCTACCTTGAAGTACTTTCCATGACTTTAATTCATTAGCCATGGCTTTCCTCACACATTTTTAGTTGTTAGTTCGCTATGTAACTAGCACTTATTTTCTAACATCACTTAAGAAATACGCTATGACCCACATCTCTGATCATATCCATGAATGGAGATGTAGACATCGCCTGATCAAATTTGAGATAGCTGATTAGTTTCTCACTAATGGTTTACCAAATTATTTGTAGCCCCAATTTCTCGCGATATAGCTGTGGATGGATGCATCATTGAAGAGCAAGCCATCGCTCGTGCCCAGTACTTGGATCTATTTTACTCTTAGTCTAGCACTTTATAAGAGTTGTTATCCAACGCTCCATGGCCATCATCAAAGTCACCAGTTGTTCCTCCTATCGATGTATTTATTGGTTCAGTATCCCAGACCCCTACTAAACCTTCTTCCAAACAGAAGTCGATCTCGAATGTTGCTCCTAATAGTTCATATTAGAATCCACCTAGCTCTAGTAAAACCTCAGAGGTCCACATTGTCCAGTGTCCCACAGTGGAAAAATCCTTGAAAGGAAAAAAGAAAGGCAAAGTAAAGCTAAAGCCAATGCTCTGAAATAGGGTCCTCCCAGATCATCTTCTAGTGAATCCTCGCAACAGAAACCTAAGTATCCATGCCTCATTTGCGAGGAGGATCACTACAGTAATGATTTTCCTTGACAATCTGATGTTAGTCGCTTGCTCAAAGGGACCCCTGTTGTCCTTAAAGAGCCACTTCTATCTCAATATACCCAAATGGTAGACTAACCCCGATCCACTTCCTCTGGATCTCAAGTGTTCATGATGAGAACACCAATTAATGTGGCTACATGATCAAAATATTATCAAACTCCATCTCTGGTAGCTTGGAATGAAAAAGAAGTTATACCTTCTTCGTCTACTTTGAATTCTGGCCCTCTGCAAATCGAGCGCCCTAAACTTGATTCCGCTACATGACCACCCTCCCCAGGTG
This sequence comes from Pinus taeda, assembly GCA_000404065.3. Lineage (NCBI taxonomy): Eukaryota > Viridiplantae > Streptophyta > Pinopsida > Pinales > Pinaceae > Pinus > Pinus taeda. Next base: position 147,869 of record APFE030117769.1, read on the forward strand.
TGTTGTAGAAAACCTCATATAATCCCAACACCCGAGCTACTCAACACTTCAATATTGTTGAGGATTTAGCTCAGGTGCCATGAGCCATGTCGACTCTCAAGGTACTCCAAAGCTAGCCATCGTAGCAGAAATATTTTTTGTCAGCTATCGTGGACATCGATCCCACCGATTCGAATTTGATATGTTTCAATCTGGAGAACTATGTTCCATGGCTCCCTCATTAGGTTTCATTTCTTATTTAGGTAATCATTAACGATAAGACCATCCACCACACTGTCATCGGTGAAAATGCTTCCACTTGCATCATGTCAATTGCATGATGGCAGGGTATTGGTTCCCCTGCACTGAACCAGTCTTAGAACACTTTTGAAGCTTTTGATGGGCACGATTCGCCACCCTTTGGTGACTTACCTAACCTTTCCATCACCCTAGAAGGTAAGACAGTGCAAGTTGAAGTAGAGATCGTTGGCACCAATCCCAATTATAATCTTCTACTTAGCCGAAGTTGGAATCATGCCATGCATGTCATGGCCTCCTTTGTTTTGCATGATTCATTTTCCCCATCAAGGGAAGATTGTCACCATTGATCAACTGCCTTTCTTTGCCTCTTCCTCCTCAAATGGCAATGTTCCATACGTTAAGCACTCTAGTGCTCCCCGTTAGAATGTGGGGGAAGATCTCTTCAAAGATTCTACCTTAATGTTATTTTTTCCACTTCCACCTCCTCATGTTGCCTCTGTCAACATGATCTTAGTCAAATCTGATCCCTGGGTCATACCTGCACCAGATCTTGTTGATACTTGGGGCGAGGTTATGCCACTTAGTCCCGCCGAACTCAATTATGTGGAGATTGTTTTAGCTTCGAACTCTGCATCCTCTGATTCTCATTAATCAAAGACCTCTCTCGATATGTATTCTCAATCCCCCTAGCTTGGCACTTTGGAATCATCTGATCCCTTAGCCAAGACGTTCCTCACTAATGAAGCTATCATGGAAATCATGTCTCTTGAGGAACTGCCATGGATTGATACTCATCATCGCTCCTCATTCTTTCCACGTTCAGTGGTCACGTCTACTGCTTTTGAAGAGCCCTCTTCTCTATTTCCATGACTGATTGTTACTCATAAAGTATGGTTGGAAGGAAATTTCGGTAATATTACCCAAATGATTCTGATTGACATTTCTATCAAATTTGGTGTCGTTCAACATGTTCATATTGGGGTATCTTGTTCTCTCGATGAGATCAAGACATATACTTGTCTATTTTAGGAATTTTGTGATGTGTTTACATGGTCATATGAAGAGATGCTTGGAATCGATCCCAACAATATGGTGTATGAAATACTAATGTATCCACACATGAAACTCATTTGCAAACGACTTAACCCGGTGCTGCTATGGGATAAAATGCATGGTGTATTGAGAATGAAAACTACTCTCAAAGGCCTTCCCGAGACCTTTGACAGAATGTAAGGTTATTTGTAGAAGCTACCAAGTTATACACATGTTCATCTATCAATATCAATTAACAAAGTATGGAAAGAGTATTACCTCAAGTCTCCTTCTAGATTTGTTTGGAGATCGCAATGCAACCGAGCAGAACTTACTCAAAACCGGCTCCAAATAAATTCCTTCACAAAGGAAAGGAAAACACAATCACCGCATACAATATTGAAAACTAATATATGAATGCACAAGGAACATATATTTGCATACAACTAAACTACTCATCTAAACAAGTATCAGAATGAACAACTCAATGAACAATGTTATCGACATTATGGATTAGGGAACACAACTGTAATTTTATATTAATAATGGAAGAGTGATTACAACCATCTGTTGTATCAGTCTTCCTTTGCCCCTTCCACTTCTCTCTCTCTCTTCTAGCTCACTTCTTCAAATTTGAGTCAATGCTCAACATCTTAGTAGGCTATCCTTTCAAATGCTCTGTCCCCTTTCACAATGGCCCTCTCACTGATTATGTAGCAATTGAGTTAGGGTTGCCAAGTGTTATAGCTCCAAATCTCACTATTATGGTTTGTGATGCTGCACTCATGGCCTAGGGCAACCCCTCCTTCCAAACCTGGTCTCAAATTTAAAAAACAATGTTTTATTCCTTATATGCGACATTTCCCTGAGTTAAACACGTGTATACGCGGGTAGGCATATACCCAACCCGCGTATATGTATTAAAACACTTTAAAAAATATAAAACTCCTTATTTTTGGGGGAAGATCGCGGGTTTTACCTGCTGATCACCTGTTAGTGCCCGTGGCCCAACTGTTCCCAACCAATTCCCAACTAAAAAACTACTTTGGGAGAGGTATAAAAAGACCTCAAAGGGAAGGCCTAAGGGAAGAGAAAAGAGAGAGAAAGGTTATTATACTGAGATTTTTGCCCTGACCAGGTCTGAAGACCCTTGTGCCTTCTGCACTTCCCCCATTTATACAGGAAACCCTTGTTTCCTTGTGTGTTGGTGTTCATCCACTAGTTATGACATCATGGAGTGAGTCTTGGAAGGAGATATGCTAAAGGCTTGAGGCTGGACGGATCCGGAAGGAAGCTTTTCTTGGAGCCTGCGAAAGGTTACTCAGGTGATATTACTCCTTTTGTACATTCTATTTGTCTATAATGAAGAAACATGTCGTGGTTCCTGATATGCTTCTTCTTTATGTTTATGATGTTCATGTTTGAATTCATATGTGAATGGTTGTTTAAAGTTCATAACTAACTACCTTCTTTTATAACATGAAGATGATTTCTTTATAAGTCTTTATCCATATATTGTTTTATTCTTTGGAATTGGTTGTTTTACAGGACAAAGGAGTGAAAGGGACTTGAAGAAGGGTTTGGACCCTTGAGGAACTTCTCTAACTTAGGACCTGAGGTATGCCCCTCTTACTATAGAATTTACTTTTAATAGCATAATGGCTGTGTGAATGTGTGTTTCTCTGTTTAGACAACTTTCAATCTGCTAGGGTTTCCACCTAAAAGCCCTAGGGGAGCAAATCCCTCAACAGAATTGGCAACTCCACTGGGGAAAACACTCTTGTTATTCCTAGTTTGGGTGTTTGTCAAGCCAATCAGGGCTCAGTTGCTTGTTGGTTTGCTATTACTGTCTGGTCTTTTCTTGAATTCTAAGTTTTTCCAGTACCTTTAATTTGATTTTTATTTTATTTGAAATCTTTCATATACACTATTTTCCTTAGTTACAGAAGCGTATGTACACTTGTTTCCTTAAGTAAACCCGCGTATACGCAGGTTCCTCAGGCACAGTCGCATATACACGCAATCTGCACACAAGGACAGTCGCGTATATATTTCAATTTTCAAGATTTATAAATTTTTGTGTTTCTGAAGTTTGTCTGGTGGTTTGATTAAGTTTGAAACAGTCATTTTTTAGTATTAGTTGTTTGTTTTACAGCAAGTGTCTTACTCCGATTTCTCTCTGATTGTAAGGAGTATTGGTCTTGTTTTGTTTTTGAAAGCGTCATTGTTTTTTTGCTAAAAGCATGCAAGGTTTCTTGTTGGAATCTTGGCTGCTCTGGTTTATCAGAGAAGAAAGATTGTTATCAATCTTTCTATTGAATTTGGGTTTTGGTGACTTTTTGTTTGCTTGACAAAACTGCTTTTTGTGACCATCCACTTCTTTGTTTCATGAAAGTTGTCGATTGATACTTTTTTGAAATTGTCTTTTTGATCTTTTTGGTCTTTGTTACCAAAGATTTCGTTGTTGCTTTCAATTGTTAAAAAGCATCTTTAAACACATTTATTTTTGTTGAGTTTTCATTCATTGTATGGTGTCATCTTGCAAAAGTGTTTGTTGCTTATTGTTTCAATTGCAAAGTTTCAGTTTTGTTGAGAGCATTTTTGAAAAGACATTTTTGTTGTTGCTTTGAAGATTTTTTTTTGAAAAACTTCGTTTTGCTTGCTTGAACTTGTTTTTCATTTGGTTTCGTTTTAGTGAATGAAAGTGCTTTATGTTTGTCTTGAAATTTGTTTTTAGTGTTTAGACGAAATGAATGGTAGCATCTCATATTCCATCTAGACATTTTAAGTGGCAAGATAAAAATTGATAAGAAAAGCAACTTTCATTTCTTGTTTTTAGAGAAATCTTGAATTCTTGCATCTTCACTATACTTTGCATTAGTTTGCATCGTTAAAGAATTAGCTATTCTTTTGGTTTTTGCATGTGTGAAGTGTGTTACAAGAAAAGATATTTTTTTTTTTTTGCTTTCTAAGTGTTTCCTACAACCCATGTAGAGTACTTTTTTCATCGGAAGAAAAATGATTGCATTCATGTAGTTACTTTTTCTTTGATTTTTGGTTGAATCATACACACATCATCAAGTTTCACTTCCGCTTATCCTTTGACTTAAAGAACAACCTATTTTAAAATCAAGCGTTAACTAAAATTCACTAGAACTTTTTCTTTTAAGTTAAATACACCAACAAGTTTTAGGATTTTAGGGCCTTGGATTAGGCGAGTGGAGAGTTAACTCTCCAAGGCCATTTAAACATCAAACATAGGATTTTGAATAACGAGAGAAAATGCAATAGCGTTAGGAAGACCAGGAAAGCTCCGGATCTGGGAGTTAAGCACGAGGGTCTGTGAAGATAGGGAAGAGAGATACCCCCTCTCCTACTTGTCCGAACTTACCTCACGACTATTCCGCCTGGCTTCTACGATGAGTTGGTATCCATAGTTGCTACTCCTAGGGAACTACACAGGTGGCTGCGGAGGGGAATCCTGTGGCACCTGAGGTCGACGTTGTATCACTCTCGATAATACTACTGAGGGCACCCTTGCATAGCTTGGGGGCTTGCACCAGTGCAGGCTGTTGTTAGGAGGTCACGTAACTTCCTATGTTACCTTCAATGATAGGACTGGGCCGTCATTATCCTAGACTATCTTCGGAAGGCCCCTTACTCCACTTTCTTGTATTTTGGTGTCCGGTCCTCATCACCTGGAGCGGAAATACTTGGAAGTTGTTTGACTGGCGATATCTTTTAGGGAATTTTTAGTGAGTGCTCTTTGCTCCTTGTATATAGTTTGATTTAGGTATTTTTGTCTAGTCACGTTTGGACTTTGTGTTCTGAGTGACTGGCTTACCACTCTGCCGATCTTGAAAGGCTTTTAGTTGCCTTTTCAAAAGTTGTGGAGTTGCCTCTTCACGGGAAAAGGTTTTGATTGCTTATCCATATTCCTTGAAAAGTTATTTCTACATTCCCGTAAGGGAAGGGTTTGAGGATCAGTTAGATATGGACAATATTTCTGTGGAAACCAACCAAGGTACCCTTCCAAAAGGGGATCCTTGTGCTTTTCCTTTCTTTGGAAATGTTGGTACTCGATGGCCACCTTGAATATTCTTGGGTTAACTATTGGACTGCCCGTTTGGCTATGGTCCAATCCAAATATTCCGAATGCTCTTGAAGCCTCTCAGTTGAATGCTTTATTTCAAGGGCATCACGTGGGTGCTAATTGTTCATCTTTTTTCAAAGAGAAATCTGGGATTCCTTCTTCTCCTCCTTCTTGTAACAAGAAATCTAAAAAGTGGAGAAAGAGGAAGTCAAAGAAGAAGAATAATTCTATCCTTTCATCTTCAACCTTTGCGAGTCATGTTGGAGATGAGCCTTCAACCGCTGCTAGTCATGTTGGGGCCATAAGTCTAGTCACTGCAAGTCATACTAGCACTTCATATTCAACCTCTGCTAGTCATGTGGAAGATGAGTCTTCAACCTCTGCTCGACATGTTGGAGATGGACTTTCAGCCGCTGCTAGTCATGCTAGGGGCATAAGTCTAGTCACTGCAAGTCATACTAGCAAAGAGTCACCGACCTCTGCAAGTCATGTTCAGGACTCTCCGCAAACCACTGCTAGTATGTTGGCGGAATGGAGGTTGATAAGAAACCTAGACGTAGAATTTTTAAACCTAAGTTCGCTTGTAAGATATGCAAGGGAGACCATCTTACTCATTTATGCCCTGGCATTCCAGAGGTCGAAAAGATATGGTCTGAGTTTGAGAGTTCTTCTACTCCTACATCTGATATGGTTTCTCGTCAATCCCATCAACCATTGGTTGATAAGGTGGCTGAGCTAGTGCAATCGCTGGACGATTACACTCCTCTTTTGGGGGGTGAAGTGTCTAACAAAAGAGTCGGTTTGATCTCTAGTACAGAGTCTTCTAGTATAGGGGGCATTCTGGTTTCTTCGAATCTTCCCCCTCCAATTTCTAAGAGTGTTTCCTTTGATTGGGATAGCCTTGTTGAGCCTCGTCTACCTTCCGCTGCACCTTTCAAATAAATGTCACAGTTAATTCCACAAATGTCTATCGATGTATGGTGGATGAAGGATCCTCTGCAAGTATTATATCCTCTTTCACTTGGAAAGCTTTGGGTTCCCCAAAGTTGTTGATAGCTCAGAGTTAGTTGTTAGCCTATGATAGAAGACCTGGTGAATCTATGGGTGTTCTTCCTCAATTGCCTATCACTTTAGGTGGGAAGACTGTCTTAATCGATATGATGGTGGTTGATAGCCCTTTATAATTTAATATGCTACTTGGGCATAATTATGTCTATGCTATGAATGTTGTGGTGTCTTCACTCTTTCGAGTAATGTGCTTTCCTCATAACAGGAATATTGTCACTATTGATTAGCTTGCATCTGATAATCACCACCCTAATTCAACTTTACTGCAGAATGCCCCTTGGTTTGTTCCAAGTGTTCAAATAGACTCTACCCCGCCATGGGTCAATTATGTGGCATTGAGTCCTCAATGTTCAATCTCTTCTGAGAAGGATCCTTTGACTTATTATTCTCCTTCTTGGGACTTGGTCCTGACAGTTGATCGAGAGATTCATTCTATAGGGACATGGGACCCTTTAATTCCCTCTTTTGATCCTTGTAGTTCTCATGATTTCTTAGAACTTGTTTTTCCTTCACAGGAGGAACTCTTTGAAGCCATGAGTTTTGACTACCAAAGGAGTCCTTGTCCTGAGCCCTGCAAGGGGTTTGTTCAGTAGAAGTATTATGCGTAAGCTGCAAGGTTGCGTCATTCCCTATACCATATTGTATATATAAGAACTTGGAAGATTTCTCCTTTGGAAGTTTATGGTTGGTCCGTTCTGACAGGTATTGGTTCTCGAAACTAGCATATAGGTTAGGTTTTTTAAACCTGCATTGTGCACTTATCAGTTTCCTTTCCCATTTTTGCCTTAGGATCGACCCCACCAACTTATGGTGCGGAACCTTCTCATTTCTTAGAAGTATCATGACTTGTGTGGTAGAGCCTACCTGATCATGGGTGCCCTAGTTAGTACCTTGTTGTCACTTGGCGCCCATGCATATTTTTTGTCCTTAGGTTCGGGAGTCCTCTATAGTCTCGCCATGACTTATGCGTCGAAGACTCATTCCTCTTAGCTTCTTCGCTTTGTTCTAGCCTTATACCCTAGAGGCTCCTTTGTGTTGAGTTGTACTACTGCATTGCATGCTGACCATTTGCACCTTTTGGCCTAGAGACGGCTTCACTTGGACTCGTGTTTAAGCCAACTTTTGACCATGTCGATTGCAAAATCAACCTTGCATACCTTTGACTTCTACAACTTGACACACCTTGACCCGTGGAAGGAACACATATTTGAGTGTCACTAACTAGTTTTCGCCTCCCTACATTGAGCATAGGAATGTTCCATTCCCAGGAACTAGATCATCTGTTTCATCGACACTCATTCTTTCCACTGTACCATAGCATTCTTTTATTCTTTTTCGAGCTTAACAGAAAAAGACAAAAAAATTAAATATTCCAAAAAGAGCGGGAACTAGATAGTATCTCCATTTATTGTTGACAGCTAGAGTCAGTCATGTCGCCCTTGAACAAAGCACTCAAAACAAAGTTTCCTCTATTTGGGCGGGATTTAGTTTGACTTAGGTATGCCTTAACCTTGTTATTGAGTCAGTTCTCCCCCGATTGGTTATCTCTTCCAATCATGTGGAGGGCTCGTTCATGCCTCCTACATGACGAGCTTATACAGAGTCATCATATGCTGCCATATAGTCACATTAACTCATGATTTTGTTCAAGGGAAGTTAGCCTAAGTCGGCCTCTTTGCGGTGTCTCTTGACTCATTTTTCAGTCGGCCATCCTGGTTATCAGTGTCATGTCTATTGTCACATCAGTTATATTGGTCCTTTACTCGTGTCGGTTTGAGAAGGCCTCCATTGAATTCTTGCTGGCGGGTCTTGTCCGTATCGACGATGACATCTTGCTCTGAGGACAGGCCTAGAGCTTCACCCTGGCCCTATTTTCATTATTGATAGGTTACCTTGTGCTCAGCATCGATCAGTATCATGGGTCTTTGACTGAGTGGTTTCCCTTGTGTTCGACTTCATCTTACATTATCACACATTGGGGTTCGTGCAGTACCTTGGTTTCCATTTGACCCTATTGGTGGATACCTCGCCTCTGTGTCAACTTTCATTATTGGTTGGTTCAGAGGGTTTCTTTCGTGTGCTAGCCACATCTTGTGTATGCCGGAAACGTATTTCGGTTGGGTTACTACATCTTTTTCATCCGATTCCTTCCACATTATTGGCCTACGGGTTACACTCGCACTAGATTGATGAAGGATGCCTTAATGCCTTCTTTCTAGTGGATTGTTTCCTATCGACTCCGACTCATTGCTCTGGGGCAAAGATCTAGTGTCCATTTGGCAGTACCTTGGGGTTTGCAGTCATTAGTGGTAGATCCTTCGCTATCGATAGTGGGAAACCATCATTGTCTCCTGATCGATAGATTCTTACAGGTGTTCGGCTCCAGCTCATCTATTCTCACTTGTTGGATTGTACTGGGTACCTTGACGCTCATTATCATTATCGGTGAGTAGTCTCGCGTTTGTTAACGGTATACATCAATGACCAGTAATCAAATTATTTCTCACATGGTTGACTTCAGATCATTTATTCCCATGGTGTAGAAATGTACCACGGCAGCCGGTGAAGACCTCAAGTTGTATCAACATTCATTGGTTCACTTGACAATTGCTCCTGTTGCTGCTAGTTGATACCACTCCACCTTATATGTTGCAGTCAGTCATGGCAACATTATATATGTTGGCACCTAAGTTTGTAGTGTAGTACCATCCTTTTCCATCATGTTCAGTTGGTACCTTTTGGGGATCAGTCTTTGATATCAGTGATCCGTTGTATCTTTCAACATCATTGACAGTTTTATATGTGATATTCAAACATGTACTTGTTCGATCATGATCAAATGATCCATTATGTATTTTCCAGTCATTTATACTTGTATAATTAGTGGATCCACTTGTACTTGATATGCAGACATGCTTTGCTTTCTCTAAGCATGGGTATGCCCGCCTCAGACGATGTTTCTTTCTGATCTCCTTTTGTTGCTTGGTAGGCTGAATTCTGGTGAAGTACTCCTCAATTTTTGGCAGATTTCCTTTCCATGTACTTGCTTAATATATTTCGGCCATCATGTTCCCCTTTCTAACCTCATATATTAGGGGGCATCTATTATAGTTCCAAATCTCACTATTATGGTTTGTGATGCTGCACTTATGGCCTAGGGCAACCCCTCCTTCCAGACCTGGTCTCAAATTTAAAAAACAGGGTTTTATTCCTTATACACGACATTTCCCTGAGTTAAACGCATGTATACACGGGTAGGTGTTTGGTCAATTTAGTATTCCTAAATTGATATCATTAATTGTCAACCTGGGGCTTGTAAGCTGATGAAGTGAAGGTGTACTATATGTACTTAAGTAACCTCTTAGAGCTTTTGTCGTTTTTGGGGGGTGTTGTTTGTGATTAATTTATCTTCCTTAGATGGATTGGTGTATTTATAAACAAATGAGTGATAGTGTGTGTGGAGTGAATTCTAGATGAGTGAGGGTGTGTAATTAGTGGTTTCTAACTACTCACTGAAAAGGGAAAACTTGAAGGAAATAAATGAATTAAAATGAACTTGAAAGCAAAGAACCACTTTCTAGTAGTATTAGACACCATTCATATTGCTGCAAATAAAAATAAAATCACTTAAAAGACCAATGATAATGTTTATCTCTTCCTAACTCTCTGCCTCTAACACATAGTACTGTGTAAGACACGATTAAGAAGTAGCTAAAAGTAAGTCTAATAAATGATAAAAATGAGAAAATCTACTTTAAAGACTAGTGATAATACTTTTCTCTTTCTAACTCTCTGCCTATATCACATAGTGTTGTGTAAAGCACGATTAGAAAGTAGCTAAGGATTAGTCTAGAAAGCACCCAAAGCCAGCTGCAAGTGATTAGTATTCTGATCTCTAAAAGATAAACAATTTATAGTAAGAGATCATTCAAATGTTAGCAGATAGTTTCGAGAAATAAAACTATAAACTAGTTATGGAAATGAAGTAAAAGACAGCAACTTTGAATGTGTCAACTGAAACTACCACTAGATACAAAGAAAACACATAAACACACAAATAATCCCGGGTCAAAAACCTGCAAAAGAGCAATACTGATCAGCTTAAGAAAAGGATTCAAAATGACTTAAAATGAAGTGAATTATGCTGTACATACGTCAAGAAAAGGAAATGCTGAACATGAAAATACTATACAAGGCTAATATGAACAGGGGCCCTCCATTCACATAACCCAAAGAAGACTCAAAGTGTTGAAAGCTCCAAAACAGCACTGCTTCTATTACTCCATGTACAGAAATTCACAGTTAAGAGTGTTAGAACAACACTATAAAACAGAGTCTTGGGAATGCTCAAAAATTACAACAAGTTCATAAAAATACAGCAAGTAAAAGTTAACATAAGCGTACGCAGACGCAAGTATTTATAGGCATCTTAAGGATAGCCTATGCGTGCTGCTAAAACTGAAAATAAACAAACTGTCATGCATAATAAAAGCTGCAATAACACGTCATGTGCCTGCGTGGGTGAGCTGGAGGTCCTGGTCGTCATGGGCATTGAATCCAGAGTTGGATTATGTCCCCACATCCTGTGTAACATGGGCAAGTCACCGTCTGAGCTGATGTGACCCAATAGCTTACGCATCACTGTTAAGCTGCCTTCGTTGACCAGATCTTGCCCCTGTTTGACCGGAGGTACAGACGACGTGGATGATTGAACAAATGGCACAGGAACCTCGAGCACCTTGATACCTAAGTACCCATGTGGCTCGTTTGGCGAAATGGCACGTGGAACCTTGAGAACAACAAAAAGGTTGCGGAATCTCCAGATGGCTGCAGAATCATCAGATAGCTGCGGAATCGGCAAAGAGCTGCGGAATGCCTGTAAATATGTCAAAATATAAACAAAACAGTCACACATTAGCAAAGCTCACTTGATCATGCTTAATGACATATAATGTAATGATTTGGGTGATTTTATATGGAAAGTGAGGTGAAAGAGAGAGATAGGTGATGAAAAACAGTAGGAAATAGTAGATGATGAGGTGTAGGTTAGAGGCTC
>APFE030117769.1:164824-246210 GCA_000404065.3 Pinus taeda
CCCTGTCGAGGCTATGGACGCCTGCTGGCAGCAGAGGCTCTGCTTATGGTATTGAAGTTATATCTTTTCGTCAATTATTATTATAATACCCTTTTCTTATTTTCTTTTTATCAGAGAAGTTATTTCCTTAACTTTTTCTCTATTTGAATCTTTATGCATGAGAAAGTGTTTTATGATCAATCACATCATTTTCAGCTAGAATACTGTCAGCAAAGCATCTTTTTAGCATATTGTTGTCCTTTTTCGTTTTGTATAAACTATCATTAATCCAAAGCATGCTATCTCTTATTCATAACTATCTTTACACACTTTTCTCTCAATATAACCATAACTTTCACCGTCCTATCATTGATAAGTGTACTCTGCCTCCCTTCTTGATATATTGTCCATTCCATTGCCTTGCCGTCAGCACCACCCCTTTCATATGCTTTATGGTTATCGAACCCATTTTCCAATTGGAGGGGGGAATGTATGCATTATGGGGTTGCATGCGATATGATTAGTACACTTTGCCATACTTTCTTGATTTGACAACATATTCGTATTGCATGTATACATAAGTTTTTCTAATTGCAATTTTGCATGCATTTTATCTGTTGCTATTCAATGCTAACACTATGGATTCAGGAACATTGTATGCAAAATAGTGCTTTGTTTACAGGAGCACAACAAGTATGGGCATAATTCTATTCGTAGCATGACCACACTATTGCACTTCACAGTAGAGGCTCGTGAACGTGAACAATTCTTCAGACATGATGTGCTTCCCTGGATTCTACCTTTGCATCACTTTTAGCACCAATTCTGCCTACATCAGCTTCAACAACTGCCAGTATTTATATGTCATTCCACATTTTTGGAGGTAAAACTTGAGGTAAAATTGCATAGTTTTCTAATTTATTATAAATTTAGGAGAATCTAATGAAAACCCATTTTGAGCATTATTTACCATCCTTCATTTCTACCACTTCCCATTTTTCAGCAGCATATCATTTCCGAGTATGGGGGAGTGTTCCTTCATTTTTTTATGACCATGTCATTCACTTTCTTTATCATCCATTGCTCTTCTTATTCATTCTCAACACCTCCCTTCTTTCATGTTGTTTTACACCAAGCGTACAATTCAACAGCTGGTAGCGACCACCTCTCTTTGTTTTCTAGCATCGCATGAGGACATGCTAATTTTTCAGAGAGGGGGAGGAATTGCTATGCATGATGAATGTTTTCTATTTTCTTTCTCCTTTAAGGCATACAATTTCAGTATAGAAATTGATTTCCCTAATATTTTCAAAAACTATGAACTCAATTCTTGTGATCTCTAGGAAACACAGACATACTATTAAAATACACATACCTAGATAAATTCAAGATAAATTGGTTCATAAAATTTCGGAAATCATGCACTCTCGCCTATAGCCATTTTGTTTATATTTCATGATCCATGCATCAAAACAATTTGATTTTTGGATCATAGAGACATTCATGTATTGTAAATTCACTTGCAACATTTCAACAAAATCTGGTTTGTAGTTTTGAGAAAATGCTTAATGAAGTTTGTTGTCATCTATATCATATTTTGCTGCAACTTCATATATATAGTTGAATGTCAATGTAAAAATTGTTATGCCTTCATCAAGACTGCTAAGATTAAATATTTATTAATTAAGGAAGCATTCAGTTATTCTCAAATTTTTATTGCTTGGTTAACACATGGTTTTTGTCTTTGGGTTGCATGAGGACATGCAATATATTCAGTTTTCGTTGCATGAGGACATGCAACATATTGAGTGTGGGGGTGTGTGGGGTCGTTAATATGCCATGATTATTGTCACTTGTGAACGTTTATTCCACCCATTTCCACCATTCTTCATCATGTCATTTATTATAATTTATCATTTAAATCCATTTTATAAATGATTTATGCTCTCATGGATGAATATTATTTATTCTCCTTTATTTCTAATAAATTGATTATTATGCATTATTTTACCAGTGATAGTTCTAATAAGTTGGTTGTAACCTTATTTACCATTTTTAGCCTTCAAAGTAACTTCCAGATGAAGATTTGATTTTTAAATCAGCCAACTCAGAAATTCGCTGGTTTAAGAAGTGACAGTTTTGCGGTTAAGATTCTGAACAAATGAAGACGAATTTGGAAAATCCGGAACATGGGTTTTGTCCAGAACGGGCCCAATTATCTTCTCAAAGAACAGTTTGCCCAAATTCAGCCTGTACAGGGAAAAACGCAGGGTTCTTTGAGCACGATTGTCTCTGATTTGCAGTTGCGGCCGTCCTCCAAATCTCAGCTGCAAAGCCAAATTCGCCTTGTTCTTGTTGATCAAATGGTTAGAGGCAAACCAATTTTGTAATAGGAATTATGTTGTACTTATCCTTATTGTAACTTCTCTCTGATCTCTCTCTATTTAAATAAAAACAGAGATCAGAGAGGGGGATGATTTAAGTGAGACGTGATGACGGATTTGGGGAATGAGAAATGATGGACAATGATGGTGGATTATTCATGCTGTAATTCTTAAGCTTTTGTTATTGTAATGATTCCACAATTGGCTGATTAATAAATGAATTGGGAGTTGCTGTTCATTCTTCTCATTTTGAAGTGATCCAGCAGCGTCCACTGGCAGCTAAGGGCCCAGCCTCTGGTGGAGTAAGCTGCTGCTATTGTGTATCATATCTTTCCAATTGCAGTTGTATGATATCTTTTCATGTGTGGATTGTTTATATAGTTTAGTAATCTGATGTATTTGTTATATGCTGTTCCACGCTCTGTTACGACTAATCCATTAATGGTTTCATCCAACAAGTTTATGTAAGTGACTCTATGTTGCGTAATGAATCTTTTCGGAGTCGATTACATGTTCACTATTTAAACCGATTGTTTCTGTTACAGAGCTTTCATATTAAATATTGCTATTGGATTCATTTTGAACTCTTATTCGTGGGAACCCGAAAGTAATATCATTTCATTTGGAAACGGAAGTCATATTCTTTGGAAACATCAGATTGCTATAATAAATATGTTGTGTATATATGGTAAATGTTGTTCCATAATTCATTTGTGAATATTGTCTGATACAGTAAAGTTCATTGAAATTACTTTTTAAGATTGTTATTTTATTGCCGAATGTGAGTAAGTTGGTTTTGACTCGCGAGATTTAGTTCTTTTGATCGCTGTTTCATTTACTGCTGTTCTATTTCCTTTTACTTTTTGTTTTCCATTTACTTGCATGTATTGTTTTGGTGTGAGAGAAGGTCCAAGGCTGTCGTGAGCCTCAGCAAATGCTACCATGCTCCCAGATCCATGGTCCATACTCTATTCCATCAATTTCTAGAGGAAAGAGTTATTGCTACTATATCTTCGATTGATGATTGATTGAATGAATGATTTTAGTTTAGAACATCTTCGTTTCTTGCTGTTCCAATTAGATTTTGTTTCAAGCATTTATTTACTTGTGGGTTTTAAGCACTATACTGCAAAACATTACTCTTGAGTAAATAGCCGCCTCAGACAGAGTACACTCTTGAAATAAAAAGTCGTCCCTGGGTTGACAATTAATGTGAGGTAATTAGGTGTTAAAAAGACCCTTTTTATCACTCCACACTCTGATACTAATTTTAGCTCTGATACCATGTATAAATTCCTTGTATATTCAAACAACTAATTCTAATTTACTAAAACAATAGACTCGAATCTACCCTACTCATTAGTAGAAACAATTAAATGATCTCGAAATCATGAAGCATATAAGAGAAATAATTAAATCAACACATTACACAATGATTTCCTAGGGAAAGCCACAACTAAAAACCCCTCCCATCTGTATATTGCATTAGTTAGAAAAATATGAGAAGATTACAATGCTTTGCTCTAGCTCGAGCAATCTTTGCACTATCTCTATCTATCCCATTACTTCCTAGATTGACTCTAGATAAAACTTAGCTGATTTCCTAGCCTTCTATGCTCCTATTTCCTTGCGTTGTTTCCTTGGGAATTAGCGCCTTATTAATGAGGGAAATTCCTCAATTGGAATTGCGCAATCCTCATAGGCCTTCCTCTGGCTGCATGCACCACCTGTACAATTCAGATGATTATACAACTGATAGTACATTGTCCCTAAAATTTAATCACAACTGGTAACTCTCATATTTGAGATGCATGAGTTATTTATGAATGAATCATAAGTTTATTGGTTGATCACTGCAGGTAGCACCACACTACTAAAGCTCCCACTAGTTCCTCCAACAGTTGGAACTAGTTTAACTGACTTTAACTCAGTTAAACTGAATTAATTAATTACAACTCAAAATAAACTCAACCAGGGCTCCTATAATGTCGGAGACACTCTACATGACTCAAGTTATACCCTCAACTCGAATTAACTGATCCAACTAAGTGATATTAATTTAGTTAACTCGTACAAGTTGTCTTGTGATATGGAATTACAATTTTCTCCTAATTTAATTCAAGGACAATATTTAATTTAGGGATTTCTTGTTGTGTTTTCAACAAATAATTGTCCAAGATTATTTGGAGATCTAGAGAAATGGATGATTTTGATGTTTGAACATATCGTGATAATAATTGTGCAATTATGCCTCGTTTTTCTTTCTTCAAAATCTTTGTCATGCCATTAGAGTTTATTATCTTCACTATTTTCCCTGCAATGCCCCTTAACTCCATTTCCTTTCCTTCGAAGGAAATTTTCAAGAAAAGTTCTTGAAAATTAAAAACTATCGTCCCCAAAGATTGTAACCATTGGACTCCTAATACAACACTGGCACACCCATTGGAATGGAAATAATTGGACTATTAAATACATATTCCCCCATGGTTAGATTGATATTATGACACTTCCTTGAGAAATTTATAATTCCTCCATTTGAAACCATCACTTAACACTCTGGTGTTGGATATAGAAAGCAATTCAATTCCTTGGCTATCTTACAATAAATAAAATTATGGGTACTACCAGAATAGATCAACACTATTACCTTTTTTTTTCTTGATATATCCTTCTATATGGAGAGTTTTAGGAGTGGTAATTAATGCTAACGCATTATAAGATATTGTCATGCTCATTTCTTCTTTATTTGCAGTTGGTTCCTTATGCAAATCCTCTTATTTTGATGTTTCTTGTTCCTTCTCTTCCTCCTCTTCACAATCTATGTAAATTATTTTTTTCTCAACAAAGTTATGACCCTTAGTGTATTTACTATCACAACTATAACAAATCCATTTTTCTCTTTTTTCCTCCATTTTTTGTGGTGTCAACATTCTAAATTGTGGGAGGCTAGGAGCAACAACACTTCCATGTTTATAGTTGTGAGTGGTAGACTTCCTTGTTTCCATAATTTTTCTTTCAACTTTTCTTGCCACCTTGAATTCCTTCTCCAATGAATCAGGTTCCCAAAGGTGAGCCTCATGTTGGATGTTATCCTTTAAACTACCTATGAAGACATCAATCCTATGCTCCCATGGATATCATTTACGTTGATATTCAGCCTTTGGAAGTCCTCACTATGATACACCTTTGAACCCTTTTGTTTGAGATTAATCAATTGGCTAAATAAGGTATTGCTCTTTGTATCCTCATAATGTGCTACCAATTCTTCCACAAAAATTGTTCAAGTGAAAATTGACTTACGAGAAAAAATCCATTGATACCGCACGAATTGATTTTGTTCTAAATATAAAGATATAATATGTATCTTTTGTGTATGCAACACATCTTGTAGGTCAAAGAATCACTCCATCAGTAGTATCCATGTTACCAGATCCTTGCCATAAAACTTCCTAATGTTGATCTTTGGAATGTTCTGGGTCTTAAACCCAACATTGGAGTCCCTAAAATCATAATTCATATTTTTATTTGTTCTCATAATGATTTTCATGGATTACCTTATCACCATCGGGAATCCTTTCTTGCAACAACTTTGTCAACCCTTATAATTTGACATTCATCGCGTCCATGTCTACTTAAAAAAATCCCATATCTACTTTTCAACCATCCTTCAATCTTTCTGTGCTTCCTTTTATTTTTTACTCTAAACCATCCATCTTAGCTTCTAGTTCAGTTTTGGTTACCCTTTTCGAGAACGAAATTCATTGCACTTGGTCTCGTAATTTTGATATATCATGTAGCATTTCTTCCTCTTCATGCGTCATAGTAGAGCTTTCTAGTTTCTTACTAGGTGTGTCCATTTTTTGTTTCAAGCATTTTGAAATAAAACAACAACATTTATGATTCATTATGCCCTTTGAATCACTTCAAACTAATTTTCCAAATAAAAGTTATGCGAAATTAAAAACAAATACACCTTTTTCTTTCTTCTTAGGAGATCTATATCAAAACTATTTTATCTCTATAATTTTGGATCTCCAAGGTCTGAAATTTTGTCTTGCGGTACCAATCTGAGTCTTCTTCCAATGCCACAAGTTATAATAAGATTGGATTCTTCAAGAAAACATTATGCCAAATCTCTCATGATGATTTGATTATAGAATGGTTCAATAAAGCTAACTTTTATAGAATGTCACATGTCATTGTTTCAACCTTCAGCCATAAAAATTATATACGAAAGGCTACAATTCACGAAATCTCAGTGACTTTTTACAAAATTCAAATCTCATGGTCAGAGAGAAAGTTATGATGATTTTCCCTACATCAGTTGTTCTAGACTGAATTCTAGAGCCTGCAAAAACCCTGTTATGAAACCAGCTCACAAAAATATAGAAAAGATAGATCAAAGACTTCAAAATTAGCCTCTTTGAGGGGGAAACCTCCTTTATATTACACAAATGAACAATTCTTGGATGATACAAATGACAAGGCCTCCTTTATATACATAGGAGTCTAAGGGATCCCAACATAATCAAAGCCTACATAATAATAATATTGTAGGGGCACAACAAGAACAATAGTGGGCTTCTATGGGGCACAATAATAACAACATGGGGACTACTTGGGCACAATAATAACAACATGGGGACTACATGGGAAAAATAATATAATAAGGAGGTTGCACTAATAATAATAAGGGGCTCCACTAGTAGTATAGGGACCTATGACATGCCCCTCTCCTTCAAAAAGTGTTGTCCTCAATGCTTGAGTAGTTCTTGACCGATTTCATAGTTATCGGGTTCTTCTTTCCGTGACTTCTTCAGGTTTGACTATGATTTTTCCTTGCTCGTCAAGTTCTGGTAATATTGTTTGAACTGGGAGATTGTAACCTAGAACCTTCTTTAAGCATGAAACATGGAAACCTGGGGAAACTCGGGAAGATGCAGGAAGCTCCAATTTGTATTCCATAGTACCAATGTTTTACATCACCTTGTAAGGACCATAGTAATTTGGTGATAATTTATTATCCTTCTTAGAGTACTTGAGGGACATTTGTTTGTATGGCTGTAGCCGTAAAAATACCCAATTGCCTACATCAAAACTTATTTCACTGCGATATTGATCTTCCTGTTGTTTCATTCGATTCTGCACCAAAGTGGGGTTATCCTTTAAAAGTTGGAGAACTTGTTTTTGATGCTCGATGTGATCTTTCACTGCTTGAACCTTTTTATTCTTGATATGTCCTTCTATCTTGAGAGTTTGAGTGATAATTCCTACCAATGCATTACAAGATATGGTCGGATTCATCTCTTGATGCTTGATGTGATCTTTCACTTCTTGAACCTTTTTCTTCTTGATATGTCTTTCTCTCTTGAGAGTTTGAGGAGTGGTAATTATTACCAATGCTTTACAAGATATGGTCAGATTCATTTTTTCTCTCTCTAGGGTTGGTTCCTGGTGTATATCCTCTTCTTTTGATGTTTCTTGACTCTTTTCTTCCTCCTCTTCAAAATCAATGTAAAATAATTTCTTCTCAACACACTTATGACCTTTAGTGTATTTTCTATCACAACTATAAAAAAGGTCATTTTCTCCTTTTTCTTCCAATTGTTGTGGTGTCAACCTTGTAGGTTGTGGAAGGCCAGGAGCAACAACATTTCCATCTTTATAATTGTGAGTAGTAGGATTTCTTGTTGCCATAATTTTTCTTTCAATTTTTCTTGCCAACCTGAATGCCTTCTCCAATGAATCAAGTTCCCATAGACGAACCTCATGTTGAATTTTATCATTTAAAGTCCCTATGAAGACATCAATCCTCTGCTTCTCTAGAATATCATTTACCCTTATATTCAATTTTTGGTGACTGTGCTTTGTCATTGAACCCTTTTGTTTGAGATTTATCAATTGGCTAAGGAAGGTGTTTCTCTTTGTATCCTCATAATGTGCTATCATTTCCTCTATTTAAATTGACCAGGTGACAAGTGGTTTATGAGAACAAATCCCTTTATACCATAAAAATTGATTCGGTTATAAATATAAATATGCAATACGTACTTTTGTAACAGTTTCACATCATGTAGATCAAAATATTTCTCCATATATAGTATCCATGTTATGGGATCCTTGCCATCAAACTTCCTCATATCAATCTTTGTAATATGGTGGGCCTTCAATCCAATGTTAGATTCTATGAAATCATGATTAACATTAATTTTTTTCTCATCATGAGTTTCCTCTACTACCTTTTCATCATTAGGAGGCCTTTCTTGTAGCAACTTTGTCTTACCTTCCTTCAAACCTTCCATGTATTTATTCAAATATTCCATGCCTTTGTTCAAATATGCTTCCCTCCCATCGATATAGGCTTCCATGGCACATATAAAACTATTTATCTTAGCTTTGATCACATTCTTTAAATCATCCATCCAATTTTCCTTACTAGGTGTTTCTATTTTATTGATTCAAGTCATTCTTTTTCTTACTTTTAGTAGCTCAATCTTGAATCTGTTGTATCTCTGAAATTTTGGATCTCCAAGGTCTGAACTTGTGACCTACAATATCCCTACGTGTCATGTTTCCAATACCACCAGTCTGATTGAAATTGGGCTCTCCAAGAAAGCGTTATGCTCAATCTCCCAAGATGACCTGATTATATACTTTTTCAGTAGAGTGAAATTATACGAAGTGCCACGTGTCATTGTTTCGACCTTCAGACCTAAAATCAATACACATAAAAGTAAAGTCTGTCCTGTTTCTATAAATTCTTATGAAATTTCAATATGATGCCCAGAGAGAAAGTTATGACTATTTTCCCAAGCTCACCTGTTTGGGATGTAATTCGGGAGCCTACATAAACCCTAAATGTCTTGGATCTTATTTCCAAAAATAACAAGATTTGACATTTGGGCTTGAGCTTCACCAATATTTTGGTTCAATTAGGTTTTAATTTTAGAGTTTGAACCTTCATAGAGAAAAAATTATAGCGAAAATTATACGATGACCTGTTTGAGATGGAATTCTGGAGCTTGCAGAAACCCTAACTTCATCATATCATATCTCTGAAAATGTAATGAGACAAGATCTGAAATTCGGACCCAAGGTTTAGAACGATTTTGGAAATGGTTTTTTTTTTAGCTTCTAAAACTTTGTAGAGAAAAATTTATAGCGAAAATTCCACGATGACCTGTTTGGAGCAGCAAAACCCTAGAATCCAAAGCCCTGATACCAAATGTTATGAAACCAACTCACAAAAAGATAGGAAAGATAGATCAACGACTTAAAAATCAACCTCTTTGAGGGGGAAACCTCCTTTATATTACACAAATTAACAATTCTTGGATGATACAAATGACAAGACCTCCTTTCTATATATAGGAGTCTAAGGGGTTCCAATATAATCAGAGCCTACATAACAATAATATTGTAGGGGCACAACAATAAAAATAGTGGGCTGTTATGGGGCACAATAATAACAACATGGGGACTACATGGGAAAAACAATACAATAAGGGGGTTTCACTAATAATAATAAGTGGCTACACCAGTAGTATAGGGACTTAACAAACCCTAACTTATTCAGACCATATTTCAGAAAATATAGCAAATCAAGGTTTTAAAATTTTACATGAATTTCATAAAGATTCCGGCTCCACATGATCAAAATTTTGGCTTCTGAAGCCTTATAGAAAAAATTTATAGAAAAAATTCCAAGATGGCATGTTTGAAGCAGTGAAACCCTAGAATCCAAAGCTCTGATACCAAATGTTATGCAACCATATAAAAAAATAGAAGAAAAGATAAATCAATGGCTTTAGAATTAGCCTCTGCGAGGGGGAAATCTCCTTTATATCATATAAATGAACAATTATTGCATGATACAAATGAAAATACCTCCTTTCTATATATAGGAGTTTAAGGGGTCACAATGTAATCAGAGCCTACAAAACAATAATAATGTAAGGGCACAATAATAACATTAATGGCTTTCTATGAGGCACAAAAATTAAAATATGGGGGCTACATTAATAATAAAATTAAGGGGAATACACTAACAATAACAATAAGGGGGCTACACTAATATTAGAGGGACCTAACACCAAGAGAACTTGTAGCTAGTTCAAAGTGACATATGTGGTCCTCTTGAAACTCCTTCATTATCATGTGCTATCTATCTCATTACTTTTATAGATCATTACAACAAGAATATATTTGTTAATTTCTTGAAGCATAAAGTCAAGATTGTGTTGTATTTCAAGAATTTAAAAGGCTAGTTGAAAAAAATCTAGTAAATCTATCAAGACCCTTAGGAATGACAATGTGGGAGAGTGTACTAAGAATGAATTTGCAACATATTTATCCAAGCATGGAATCCAACATTAAAGGGAAGTTCCTTATATGTACCAATGGAATGGGGCTCAAAAAGGAAAAAATAGATTCATTGGTCGAAATGGATAGATGTATGCTATATTTAAAGGGATTGCATACAATATTTTGGGTTGAAGCTATTTGCTGTGATAACTATACTTTGAACATGGTTCCTACTAAAGCAATTTTGTAGGTTACTCCTGGAGAAAAGTGGTGTGGAAGGCAACCAGACATTAGAAACTTCAAGGTGTTTAGCAATGAATGTTGGACACATATCCCTTATGAAGATGAAGGCCTTTTGATTTAGCAAAAGACATATGATTATTCTACATTTTCACTTAACACATTGGTTTGCTGAATAATTTTAGGATTTAGGGTGTGCTGGACTTGCACACAATTCACTTCTCATTAGATTTACTCTCAATGATTTAGGTTCACCTCAATGAACACATATAGGTTATCTGGATCATTCCTTACATAATGAAATTTCCAGAGTTGGTTTTAGGCATCCAATTTTAATGGTTTCTTCAAGTAGATATTCATTAAGATTCATGAGGTTCCATGCCATGGGTACCAAGATGAAGACTTGGATATGTTGCTAGCAATTACACTAGTCTTTGTTTCCTAGCTAATATTCTTGTACAAACTCATGATTGAGCGCAATATTATCAACAAAATTTCACTTAATCATTATTTATAAACCACCTTATGTTTATCTTGTGATATATTCATTATCTTGAGTAATGTATATTTAGTAATGCAAACCACTAAAGGTGGTTATTGGAGGAATTACTATATATTGCATTATCATGTGACTTATATCATGAATGAGATTTTGGATTTTGTCCTTTTGTCTCTTCTTGATATTCTTCTTCTTTGTTATGTTCACTTGGTACAAAACATGGTACATTTATATTATAACTCAAAAATATATTTATTCTTCACTTATTCTTGACATTTTTGTGCAATAATCTAAGCAAAGAGTTAATGCATATGATCAATATATAAACTTATGTAACATTAGTATTAGAAATGTAGCAAGAAAAGGCTCCATTTGACTTGTGCCTTAGTCAACTGGAGAAATCCGATTTTCCACATCAGTAGGATGACTTGGATTGTAGTTAGCTTGAGTGGCATGGCCTTGTCACCTAGTTAGATCAACAAATTCAAGTTTGTGGGCTTGGAGTAGAGTTGTGCATGTAGTGATTTCTAAATTTTAGTAATCTAGTTAAGTTATTTTTAGTTGAATTCAGTTAATTGAGGTCTAGTCATTAGTTGAGTTAGTTGAGTAGTTATGTCTGCTGTTAACTCACTTATTTGTCAGTTAACTAGTCAACCAACCAAAAATAACCCATACATGCATGGAATTCGAATTGCCTAGTTGGAGTGGAGGAAAAGGTACATTGTAATAATCAATTGTATACTAGTTGAGTGTACAGGCTAGGAAATTAAGTAGGTGATAAATTCCCTTGTATTTGCACAAGGAAATAGGCAATTCACCTATTATTTAGGAGCTCAATTTATCCAAGATTGTGCAAGGAAATAGGAGGAAGCAGGGGAGAGCTTGAATAGGCTAAGTGTTGGCCAGAGATAGTCATTCAACACAAGAGTGTATTTACAGTGCAAGGTGTGCTTCAGAGCTTGAAGCTGACATTGTAATAGTTTCTAATTCTCATATGATTAGTGAAAAACAACAGAAGGGTTTTTCCTAGTTGGGTTCCCTTGTAAATATTGTGTTCCCTGTGTTTTGATGGTTGCATGTCATTGCATGTGTTTCTATCTTGTGATTTTCTATTCCATGAATTGTAGAAGAAATTTGTATCTCTTTATTTCAATCGAATTCATCAGTAGAAGAAAATTTCTTGCCATTTTTACATGGTATCAGAGCCCCTGAAAACACAATAGAAACCTGTCAATATATCTTCTCCCTTAGAAATTCCAATTTGCAGATTCAATGAAGCATTTTTCTTTTGTGCGGGGAAAATGTCTTTCAACGAATTAAGATTGGAGTATGCCATGGAGGGAACCTCAAATTCCGTAGCTTGGAAGGACAGAATGGAAGTTGTACTCGATGATAATGGAGTTTTGGAATACACCAAAATTGACATTCCAAAACAAGCAACATTAGATGTAGAATAGTTAACCTAGTGAAAGAAGGATATTGAAAAAGAAAGGAGGATCATCTTGGAGGGTGTGAGAGACCACATAGTCTTGAATTTACATGGCAAGGAAACTCCATTTTCTATGTGGAAGACCCTCATTTAATTATTGAAAAATAGTAGTGATGTTAGGAAATTGGCTTTGAGGGACAAGTTCAGAAACATCCGAATGCAGAAAAATGAAACCATTCCACAATACCTCTCCAGATTTGCTGAGATTCGAGATGAACTTGGAGGAGTAGAAGAAAATGTGCCATCTTCTGAGCTATTGAGCTTAGATCTCCTAGGCCTTCCAAAATCCTAGAATAGCTACTAGGACTCTGTAAATGGAAGGGACAAATTACCAAATTGGGAGAGACTTTGGTCTAGGGAAAATTTTAAGGATGGATATCTATTTGAAACTTTAGAAACCTTGGCGAATCTTAGTAATATCTAATATAAAATTTGTAAGATGTTTGATGATATTTTTGTAAAAATATCTAAATTTATGATTATATTATATTAGTCTATATAAGATCTTAGCAATTTTTATGGTCAAATAATTTTGTACTATAAAATTTGGGTGAATTATTTAAAAAAAATGAAATTGGTGAATATTTGTTTTGTAAAAAGTATAGAAAATTAACCCACCTGCGAATATTAACTCGTAAAATTTTCCCTTCTTTGGTCTGATATGGTATAGGAAAAAATCTGAAGGAACACTAGATATGGCGTAACATCCAAAGTTGGGGAGGAAGAAAATTTTTCCTTGGAAGGCAAGGGAAAGAAGACCAAGGGAAGGAAATCCCAAGGTGAGCCAGATTCCAGTCATAACAATGTCAAGAAGAAGGACCTTTGCAAGATAAAAAAATTTCACTTCCACGAATATGGACACTATGCAACCAAGTGCCTGCACAATAAATCTAATAAGAAGACCTCAAGAGGAGCAGAAGGTGATTCTCTCACCTCCCAATTTGAATTGGACTTCACCCTAATTGCATGCATGTAAAGCACTATAATGGGGAGTGTGTGGTATTTACATTCTATTGCCTCGTTCCTTATGATAGGTTTCAAATAATTCTTCAGTAGCCTAGAGGATAAGGATCTCCAGATGCACATAGAACTTGGGGATTATGGGAGGTATAGTACCAAAGGAATTGGTACTATCATCTTTAAGAGGGAGTCGAGCTCCCATCTTCATCTAAAATATGTTATGTATGTATGCTCGTTGAAGAATTTTTCTATTTTTGTAGTTTTATTAGAGGATATGGGTTATGATATTCTGTTCAACAATGGGAAATGTTTTCTGAAGCATGTAGCTATAGGGTAAGTGAAACATATTGTAGTTAGAGTGAAAATTATATACAAAGTTGAGGTGGATGTTTGCACTGCATTGAGTAGCAAGGAAAAAAATGTGCAGAGTTGAGATGTTGGAGAACTTCAGCATATGGACATGGGACACTTACACCATGGGGCCTTAAAAATCATGCAATAGACTACCATTGGTCTCTCGAAATTCACCCTTGACCAACATGATGTTTGCAAGGGATTCATATATTAGGGAAATATGTCAAATACACCTTGTAGGGCCGAGATAGAAGAGCTGAGAAATATTGGAGTGAGTCAAATCTGATGTATGTGGACCATTTTCTACAACCTATACAACAAAATATAGGTACTATGTGATTTTTGTTGATGAATTTTCTCAAAAATGTTGGATCTTATTCACGAGGAAAAAGGATGAAGTTTTTCCCAAATTTGTTGAATTCAAAGCACTGGTTGAAAATGAGACTAGACAGAAATTAAAATCCCTGAGAAGTGATAATGGAGGATAATTTGTATGTAAAACCTTCAAGGAATTTTGTGCCAAATAGGGTATTAGAAGAGAATTGATAACACCTCAAAACCCACCCAAAAATGGGGTGGCTGAAATGAAAAATTGAAACATAGTGGGAGAAATAAGAGGCATGTTGCATGATCAAGGGTTGTCATTACATCTATGGGAAGAAGCGTGCAAAAGCACAATTTATTTTTAGTACATGATCCCTCACATAATACTTGACATGATCACACTCGTAGAAGCTTTCTCTAGGAGAAAGCTAGATGTATCCCATTTTCAAATTTTTAGAGCTATTATGTATTGTCATGTCTCTAAGGATATTAGGAAGAAATTGGAGTCTGAATCTGAGATGGGAGTCTTTGTAGGATACACAAAGACACCACATAATTACCAATTGTATTTTCCCTCACTCAGGGTGACATTGGTGAGGAAAGATGTCATATTTGATGAGGAGAAGGCTATGAGATGCTCTCTAGAGTGAGAGTTGAGTATCCCACCATAAAAGGAGCTTCTGGCTCCAAAGGAAGAGCCTCATGTAGAGCTTCAGGATGTTTTGAATCAGCTACATGTGGAGGAGAAGATAGGAGGTTGAGTGGAGGAATCCACTCAACCATAGTATTCTAAAGAGGGGAGGAAGAGAACCAAAGAGGTTGAAAAGCTAGTGTAGGATGCTAAGGAGCATGTGGGAGCTCCTACAACCTTTCATAGACATAGGAGGTAACTCGATATGTATACCGGTTACATGGCACTAATGATAGAACTCACTGATTCTTAGCCTTTTTCATTTGAGGAAGTAGTTTCTCAACGAGTGTGGGTTGATGCAATGGTGGAGGAGGATGAATCCATCATGAAGAAAAATGTATGGGAGGTGGTGTTGAGACCAGAGAACAAGTTAGTGGTTTTTTCTAGATGGATCTATAAAGTGAAGCATGGAGCTCATGGGGGCATTTAGAAGTACAAGGCTAGATTTGTGGCCAAAGGCTTCTCATAGGTAGAGGGAGTTGACTATGAGGAAACATTTTCCCCTATGAAAATATATCCTCAATTAGAACCATTCTAACATTAGCTACACAGATGGGGTGGAAAATCCACTAGATAGATGTGAAGTCTACCTTCCTCAGTGGTGTGGTTGAGAAAGAGATTTACATAGAGAAACGTGAGGGATTTGAGACATTTGATACAGAGACACATGTGTGTAGATTCAGGAGATCCATTAATGGTCTCAAGCAAGCACCTCATGCTTGGTACAGTCAGATAGACACATATCTCAGTGGATTGGGCTTCACCCAAATTGAAGATGATACCGATCTCTACTTCAGTTTGGTAGATATAAAATTGCTCATTCTAGTCCTGTATGTAGATGAATTGATACCAGTAGGGGATGAGAAGTTGATCGAGTTTTGCAAGGAGGGCCTTGCAAGAGAGTTCGAGATGAAGGACTTGGGCTTGATGCACTACTTCCTCGGTTTGGAGGTGTGGTAGGGAGATGGTGAGTTTCTTGTGGTTCAGGGGAAGTATACCTCTGAAATACTTCAAACATTTTATATGCAGGACTGCAAGCCTATGGACACTCCTCTAGCTATAAATGGGAGGAAGGAGGATGCTTCTTCAGGATAGGTAGTAGATGATACCATCTACAAACAACTTGTGGGTTACTTGATGTATCTAGTGAACACAAGGCCTGACATATGCTTTGCGGTTAATGAGCTTAGTTAACTTATTGTGAAGCCTACCAAGCTTCACTAGAAAGAAACAAGGCATGTGCTTAGATACCTCATAGGCACAAAAAATTATGGGTTATGGTACAAGAGGACGGATGGTGTGAAGCTCCAAGGCTTCAATGATGTAGATAAGGCAAGGAGTCCATTAGAAAGGAAAAGTACTTCAGGAGCTATCTTTAGTGTTGGGTTTGCAACTATTTTCTGGTATAGTAGGAAACAAATGTCTATGGAAATTAGCTCAGTAGAGGCCAAATACATGGCTGCAATTCAAGCAGCATGCAAATCCATATGGATGAGGAAAATATTTGTTGGTATTTTTTGTCAGGAGATGGACCCAAAAGTGATTTATTGTGATAATCAAAGTTGTATCAAACTCTCTGGGAATCCAGTATTTCATGATAGGTCCAATCACATTGATATAAGGTACCATCACTTGAGAGATTGTGTGTAGAGGAGAATCATGATGTTGCAGTACATTCCCACTAAGGAGAAGGATGCAAATATTTTTATAAAGGTATTGTCAAGAGGAAAATTCAAGTTCCATAGGTCCAAGGTAGGGGCAGTGAAGAATCCTTTTCTTATTAAGAGGGAGTGTTAGAAATGTAGCAAGAAAAGCCTCCATTTGAATTGAGCCTAGGAAAAATGGAGAAATTTGATTTTCCACATTAGTAGGATGACTTGGATTGCAGTTAGCTTGAGTGACATGGACTTGTCACCTAGTTAGATTAACAAATTCAAGTTTGTATGCTTGGAGTAGAGTTGCGCATGTACTTATTGCTAAAATTTAGCAATCCAATTCAATTTTTTTTTTGTTGAACTTAGTCAAGTGAGCTATAGTCATTAGTTGAATCAGTTGAAGTTCAATTAAGTAGTTATGATTGTTGTTAGCTCATTGATCTCTCAGTTAACTAGTCAATCAACCAAAAATATCCCATACATGCATGGAATTCGATTTTTCTAGTTGGAGTGGAGAAAAAAGGCACATTGTAATAATCAATGGTATACTAGTCAAGTGTACAGACTTGGAAATTAAGTAGGTGATAAATTCCCTTGGATTTTCACAAGGAAATAGGGAAATACTCTATTCTTTAGGAGCTTAATTTATCTAGGGTTGTGTAAGGAAATAGGAGGAAGATGGGGGGTTTGAATAGTCTAAGTGTTGGCTAGAGATAATCATTCAGTAGGAGAACAATTTTATAGTGCAAGGGGTGCTTCAAAGCTTGAAGTTGGCATTGTAATAGTTTCTCATTCTCATCTGATTAATGAAAGGCATCAAAGGGGTTTTTCCCAATTAGGTTCCCTTGTAAATCCTGGTGTTCCTTGTGTTTTGATGGTTGCATGTCATTGCATGTGTTTCTATGTTGTGATTTTCTATTCTGCAGATTGTAGAAGAAATTTGCATCTCTTGATTTTTTTTGGCTTAGTGGGTCCTGACCCAGGTTCAAGGTTAATTTGCCAAACAAAACCCTACACTACTAGCCCTTCCGACATCAACTCGCGTAGTGTAGGCTGAAGTCTCACCCGAAGTAGTATGGGGGGATGCTGGAACCAAATTTCTGCGTCCAAATATCAGTGTGATGTCTTTTATCGCCCTAGGTATGCCTTCGTGGAGATCTATGAGGCTGTAGGGATCGACACTACAACTCCCCTTAAAAGGCCTTTAGACCTTTGTGAAGGTCTATGATAGGTCTTTGCGGACCCTTAATAGATGAATCCGCCACTTACATGCAACATAGAATAACCCTAGATCTAAGTCCACGTAGATCTACTTAAGTGCTTAATAAACATAACATAATGTATGATAATCTTCGCGTAAATACTTAACATGCATTGCGTACAGTTAATAAGACATATCCAATAGATTCACACATCATTACATCATTATTTCATAAAGACATTATTCCATCACAGCATATGTCACAAACATAAATAACAGAAGTAAACAGATAAACACATGAATTTCTTCAACAATCTTCTTTATTGATATTCAATATGATGTTACAGACTCAAAAATGCCTTGCGCACTCAGCTGCAGGGGTCTGCGCACTCAGCTACGAACTCTAGTCTAGGCCTCCACACACTCAGCTGTGGAGCCTTTTCCATTTTATCTACCCACTGCTTACTTACCCCTTTTTGCATCCATCTCCATCTACCTTAGACTCTCTAAGACACACCTCTTTATAGATTTTTACATACAATCCCATGGTCCGTGGACCATGGGTGGATGTCAAAACCAACTTGACTTTACATAACTAAGGGGCTAAAACCCTTTTTTACTTCTAACTATCTATGCACTCCACATCCACAAATTGCAGAGACTTTACATATTTTACCAAAATTTACATCAATACTTGGGTTTTTAACCCCAAAACTGACTTAGGGGACCCCATCCCAACAAGACCCCAACACAAAGGTCGTGACTTGCCCTGGAGTCACTCAGATGACATGGCGATCTTGTTGCGAAGATCCCCCAGCTCCACCTGCACAATTGCAACCTCGAAAACGCTCTCCATAGCTGCTTGCTTAACCTCTTTGACGAGCTACTCTATAGCTGGTCCTTCTGCAGCCAACTTAATCTTTTGTTGTGTTGGCTGCAAGCCAGTTAGCTTCTCCTAAATGTTGGTGGAGACCTGGTAAGCTTCCTCTAGCCAAGGTCCCAACCTGGCCTTAAGCACAACCTCCTTCTTTTGAGCTTCTTCTACCTATGCGAGGAGTTTCTACCCGTCCTGCAACTTGGCAAGGTGTTGTGCTGTAGCAATTAAGCATGTCGTCACCCTGACCTAGTCGTATTGCTTCTGGAGCTTGTGAATCTCTATGTTCAAGATCTGTAGGTTTGGATCTTCCTACTGAGTCGTACCAATTCCATCACCTGTTCAAACAATATCGTGTAGTCAATGGCTACGACATCTAAAGTGGCCATCCCTTCCTTGATGGCAGCTCCGCACTACTCTTAGACTTCGTGTGGAGCTGTAGATTATAATTTAAGCTACAACTTCATGATCTTCATATTGAGTTCAAATTGAACTCTCCTAACTTCTGCCTTGGCCTCGTGCACTCATGCAGCTAATTTTCGGATCTTGGCTTCTGGATGTGCGTCCTCTGGGATGTGAAAATTTGGCACTGTTCTGCATGCCTCTTAATTGCGGCCTCCAACCTCAAAATCTGTGCCTAGATAATATCTTTCTCCTTCAAATTCTATTTTATCTCAGTGAACATATGTTCATTGTTCACCTAGTATTCTCTTATCAAATTGAGAGCGCGATGCTCCCGAGCTCTCAATTCCTCCATTAATCCTGCTTGGAGCGCATGAAGAAATTCATTGTGGAGCATGACATTGTTTAATGCGATGTCCTTATGGGTACTTAAGATAATTTAGTCATTGGCCATTTCTTCTCGTAGGGACCCTTCTGGTAAAACAACTATGCGAAGGTCCAATGTCCTAACCAATTCTGCAGCCTGACTCATCCCTGGTGCTAGGCTCACTTGTGCAACGCTTGCTTGACTTGCGCCCACCTGTATCCTGTTGGCCTGGATCTGCAGCTCACACAGATCCTTCTAGATGCTCACCAACATTTGTATGTACTATTTCTCGAACAACTATAGTACTTACGTGGTTGTGTCTTGGATTTTGTCGCAGATCGCCCTCCGTTAAGACCATGGGATCACTCTGCGCCTTATTTGATTTTTTCTTTTTGTGGGGATCCTCCTGCTGCTCCTATCTATGTTTTCTTAGTTGAAATGGGGTGATATACCCCTCATCTCTGTCGTTGCCCTATTCAGATTGTTCTTCCTCCTCTGTCACGGGCGAAGGGGACTTACTGCTTCTCTGTGATTCACGTTGCTCTTGCTCAACCTGCTCCTTAGCAGTGCATTCCTTCTTCATCCAAGACTTCTTTGTGGCTTCCTTCTTCCGTTGTGCCTCCAACTTCTGCACAGCCTGCTTTACTGCATCCTTCCTTTTCTTTTCAGCGAAGCTTCCTGTGCCCTTACTCATTTTGGCATCCAAATCTAATGGGGCACGCCACTCTGCTGGCCAGCACTTGATCACCTCCTGAATGTCATGATCTATGACCAAGTATGGTAAATCGTACCATTTTTGTTGTGGGTCCTTGCACGCCTGAATGGAGACACGGTGAAAGTCAGCTTTAAACATGACATATGTTGACAACTACTCATACAAGGTTGGGGACAACCTTGGCTATTGATTGATGGCCATGCGAAGACTCATTTCCATCAACACCCAGAATATCTTTGTTTCAGTGAATCACACAAAGTCCTTCATAGCCCATAAGGAGGCGAACTACGCGGTGTCTGGCAACCCTTCCTTTAATGGAGGAAACTAGCTATCCTATGGTAGCTCCCATGTGACCAACACGGTGGAGAGCAACAACCATGCATAAGGGAAGGGCTTGGTCTCATCCTGGACCTTGCGACAATTCATGAGTAATTCGTTGCATAGGTACCTTGACCAGTTAAACTGCACAGCCTTCACTTATTGGGCAGCTAATGATACCACATGGACTAGAACTACGTCCGCATGACACTTCCTCGTTACCTTTCCTTCCAATATTTGGGTGGAAATCTGCACCACAGAATCCTTTATGGAGGTGATTGAATAGCTGCACAGTTTTTTCACAAGCGAAAACTCCCTTTTCATTTTTTCTGCCTGTTGGAAATAATACTGAGAGGGGGATGAATCAGTATTTACAAATCAATAACTTTTTCATTTCCATAATCAGGTTTATATACGCTGTTTTAGAGAAGGGAACTCATGTGTGCACACAATTGTTCTTAAGGAAACCAACGTATATCCAGTGAACTTATGATTGAGTTAGTTCATCATATGTTGATATTTAATCAGTGCGTCAGTACTTTATTAAACATTAAATAGTAACCATGTGTAGTAATAACAGAATAAACCATCACACCTAAGCAACACACATGAACACCAAGATTTAAGGTGGAAACCCAATGTGGGTGAAAACCACCTGCTACTGTCATCTCTGCCTTCTTTTAATAATAAGAAAATATGTTTACAATCTTGTACTGGTGCAGACTCATACCAGCACGAAGGCACCCACCTGCAGAAGGCTACAACCTTCTCTCATTCTCCAACTTCTTCTGGAAGGGAGCTACAACCCCCTAGTTCTTGTTCTAGTCGATATATCTACTAGTACATAGGCTCTGACCTATATAATGCTACAACCTTCACTCATTCTCTAGCTACTACTAGAAGGGAGCTCCAACCCCCTGATCAAATCACCAACCACTACTGGTAGGAAGCTTCGGCTTGCTCACTGAAGGCTCCAATCCTCAGTATCCTCCAAGGACTATGTTTCATAAATTTTCAGACTGGATGCTCCTGGAACACAACAATACACATGAAGGCCTCATTTCATCAAATTTTCATATTGGTCCCATTAGTAACATTGAAGCTCAAAATAAATCACCATTGTAATACAACCATCAAATACATCTACATCAACCAACCCAATCAATTTCTTATATAGCTGAAACCGAATCATCAATCTATGATATAACTGGAACAATCAATCACTTACACCTCCGAACCTCTGACACAAATGAATAAAACAATCACTGAACCTTTGACACAACTGAATCAACCATTCATTCAAACTTAATCAAATTCAACCAATCAACTGGAACAAATAGAACACTGGAACTAGTACATAGATCTGAACCCAGAACATTGCATCAACTACCAGAACTAACTGTAACCTCAAAAGGCATGTGTCAGAATGTTTACACTCCTTTAATGAAGCAAACCTGCATGTATACGCTACTTCCTTTTGGCCAACCTACGTATACCTCTGAAGATATTGAATCATAAAACCTAAGAACCACAAACTCTACCAATTAGTGACATTCCAAAGATCTATTGCCATATTACAGAGTTCTAAATAGATAGCAATGAGGATCTCTTTCTCAATCAATTAATCAATGAGACACAAGCTCTTTATGCATTCAGTTTTACTTTCATATCTAAGAAGACTTCATTGACAGACAACAGTAAAACAATAGTACTACTCTGGTAGATCAGTCATCCTTGAACATCAAGCTTTTCTTTTGCATACACTACTTGAAAGAGCCGAACCAACATTTATATGCAACTTCACCAAAGCGAAACAACATATAGATCTGCAAATACTTACTTATAACTTCGCTGCAATTCCCAACTTCAGACATACCCAGATCATCACATATAAAGGATAAAAAATGTGTTAGAAATCATATCTAGCCCATCCATTATCAGATCACATAATGATAAGTCATTATGATCCTGATCCATCATTAGATCTCATCCATCATCAAACACGTAGGTGCATATTTAGTCTAGATCAAGGAAAGCATCAAAAACCCATAACATGCATATTTTCTTTTGATCTAACACTTCCTAAGATATTCATTACTTGTGTACTTAGCCCTTTGATCTCCTCCTTCTTATATACTTAGATCCTTTGTCAATACTTCGGACCAAAATACCTTGGACCAAATACCTTGGACCAATACCTTGGACCCAAAATACCTTGGACCAAATACCTCAGACCAAAACCTTCATTTTCCAGCATGTACGCTCTTTTCCTCCTATGGGAGTGCGTGTATACGTATACGCTCTTTTTGTTCTGTGGACCAGCGTGTATACGCTGTTTTGACTAAGAGGACCTGTGTATACTTCTTAAACAGGTTTACATCAACCTTTTCCTTTATTTTCTTTATTCTGATCAATATACCTAAGTTCGATCTTCTTGTTCTTCTGTACCAATGTCCTTTTACTTCTGAATAGACCTGTTACATTGTAATTTGCCATATTACTTCTGAAATGATTCCTTTGAACTGCCATGCATTCTGTCAGATCTGATATTTCTCCTGTAGGTTCATCTAGTTACCATATACAAGTGAGTTGTTCTGCTACAAGTGGGTTGCCATCAAGTACAACACATGTATCATAATGCCAACAATCTCCCCCTTTGGACTTGATGGCAACCATATTGGTGTTGATTACTGCAGGCTTTAGAAACTGTTAGAGATAACAAGCAACGCCAAAATACTCTTCCCCTTTGACATCAAGGGCCAAGGGTGGACCAAGATACTCTCCCCTTTTGATATCAATGGTAAAGGGCTAACCAAAATGAAGACTTTCATATCTGAACAACTGAATATCAACATTGATCATGCTCCCCCTAGGCACATGTTGAATTCTCTGATTAAACTCCCCCTTTGTACATGCTGAGATGCACTATACCATCCATGCTCCCCCTCAACACATGTAGAGTCTGCAAATATATTTTCTAAAAGAATAACATGACTCTATAACTCAACTATGTGAGTATAACCTTCCTATCACCAATAACTCATACATACATCAATCTCCCAACCAAGTGGGGATATACCAAATTTGACTCATCTACCCAACCAAGTGGGGATATACCAAATGTTTATACATGATTGAAATATCGAAATTATTACATCATCCTTCCCATGCATAGTGGGGGTATAAATTACATCATATGACCAAAAGGACTCATTAAAATACTATGACAGACATAGACATATTATTACATCATGTGCCTTTATATGACCTTTTCATCGAGTGATATACATGACATTTATAACAAAGACCAATGATCTAAACAAGACCATGATAGTCATCAGCAACTATTATACACCGTATATGATCTGCACCATAAGCATCTGTCAACAACATCCAGACCCACAACCTGTATATGTCCATCATTAGATCCGAAGATATGACAAAGTAAATATCATCAACTTGTGACAAAGTATGTTGCATATAGATATCAACTCATCCTCTTGATCTGATCAAGATCAACTTCCTTCGTTTCCTTAGTAGAAAGAGCCTTATCATAACCTTCCGTGAATCAACTAAGCATATCTCATATATCCAAGCAAAAAAAAAAAAATTCACATCATATCATATGTATGTGAAAATGCCATATTCATCATCCATGATCATAACATCACCATCAAGAACTGCATGATCTTTCCATAAGAACCCTCAATATATCAAACATGTATCATCACTAGGAAACATCTCACATTTGATAAGCATCAACCATGATAATAAACATATGTGAGTATCAACCTATCATCATAAGGTAAGAGGTCATCATCATTATGTGACTAAGTAAGCCATGTATCTAAATATCCATGTCTTCAAATAGCTATGTCTTCATGAGACCTGCAATAACACCATTCTCTTGGCCAACCAACGATATTTGTCAATATGCAACTTAAGTAATCATCCATGTATCCAACATAATGTGTATCCATCAACTATGTATCTAGCAAACCATGAGCTCATGGTCATTTGTTATGCTTTCTTGATACCATCAACAACAACAATCCTCAACCATGTGAGAGCCAAGAACTATAGGAATCCTGCATCATAACTACACCATATGAACTTTATGCATCTTTGAAGGCATGATGACACCAACATCAAATAATGAAGTTGTGTACTCAAGCTTTGTCCTTCTCCTTGTCCTTATGAAGATCACCATGTAATCAACATATATGTACTATACGTATCATCAAAAATTCATCCACAATCATCCATAAATCTAATATGAATAACATCTATGTAACCCCAAGCAATACAAGTATCATTTGAGATTGCATCATGGGAAATTCATACCCATAACTTATCATGATGTATCATTTAAACACTTTAGCCACATAAGCATCATCACCATTGATAAGAATCATTAGGTACCAAATATTTCTAAACATAATGCCAACAATGCATTATTAGAAGCATAACACATTCTCCCTCTGAACATGTGCCACCTATTCATTGTCAGATCTGATCATTGCATATATCAATAAGAACTATCAAGGCATCATCATGAATAGGATATACATCATGTCATCAACAACTTATAAGGATCAAAAGCACTTCTAAATAACATCCACACACTGTAGTCATCAATCATCAAGACAGAAAAGATAATTGATAATTGTTTGAATCTTTTTTCTGAGTCTACCTCACTGATTCTTCATCAAACCAACATATACGTGACTGTGCAGCTTCTAACTCACGTATATACTCATCTTGTCTTCATGATAACTTCGTATGAGAATTAGGACACTGAAATTTCATACTTTTAGTTCCTTCTGAGTTTGTTTTTTTTGTATACTGAGCTATGCCACATCTTTCTGTTTGTAATTCCTTCTTCTTCCATACCTTAGAGTGTGACGATGTTTGTTCCTTTTGGTATGTTGGGCGAAATTTTCTCCTGCATTCTTTTTGCTATATGCCCAAACTTGTTACAAGCATAACATCTTATATGTTTCATATTCCTTATAAAGCAGTTAGTGGCTTTGTGACCAAACATATTGCAAGAAAACAATATCCCTTAAAGTACGTGGAAACTGATGATCTTTCTGTGTGATGGTTATTAGCTTGAACCATTCTACTTTTGCATCTTGCTGCAACATGTCCAAAATTATGACACACAAAACATTCAACATTATTCATCAGAGGAAGGAGCTGATTATCACTTCCATAGTTAGGAGTAAATGATTTTCTTTGAAGTCTTTCTTTCCTTGGTTGTTGATGGGGTTGACCTCTTATCTCCATGTTGACCATTTCAGATTTTGCATTAGAGTTCCCTGCCTCATCTTGTGAACTAGAATCACCTTCAATAGTTTCATGAAAACCAAGACCAGATTTTATGATAGGAGACCTTTGACTACTAAGAATATTATCCAAAATCTTAGTGCTATCTTGAAATCATAAAAGTTTATCCTTTTCTTCTAATTTACCTTTTAGGATATTTACCTCAACCTGATATTGCTCTTCATTTTCAAGATACTTTTTCTTCATGATTTCTTCAGCTTTTCTTCCTTCTTCCACTTGTTGCCTTAATTCGAGAACTTCATTTTCTTCTTCTTCAAATGCATGGAGTAGATCTTCATTCTGCTTATTTGAATTTTTGAGATCTTCTTTTAGAGAAACAACCACAGCTTCAAGACCTTCACAATAGCCGGTTATTTTTATAAGTTCCTTGGTTTTTGTGTCCTTTTCATTCACTTCATTTCTCAATGATGTCACTTCATTCCGTAACCTTTGACATTGATCTTCCTTTTCCTTGTACTGCTTCCTTACTATGTTTCCTTCCTCTAACTAAGACTTTGACTTTGTAATCTCCTCTTTGTAGGTACACTCCCTTTTTTCCAATAGATCTTGTTGATCTCTAATTATGTCTGTGAGCTTTTTAAGTTCTACCTCTATTTGATTTTTTTCTTTTTCACCAATAAGAGAAAATTCATTTGTTTCTCTATCACATTCATTATCTTCAAATGAACAAAGAATTGTATCACTAGAGGACACCAAATTCATACCTGATAATTCTTTTGCTTGTTCATCTTCATTCTGAGGTGATTCTAAATCTTAGGAGTTGCTTCCACATAATGGCCAATCGTCTCTCCCACTGTCACAGTTCCCTTGAGATGTCTTCTTTTTTAGCTTCTTTCCCATTGTTTTTATGGATCGCCTTCAAGCGATCAAGCTTCTGCCAAAGGAGCTGCTCTGATACCAAATGTTGGAAATAATACTGAGAGAGTGGGTGAATCAATATTTACAAATCAATAACTTTTTCATTTCCACAATGAGGTTTATATACGCTATTTCAGAGAAGGGAACTCGCGTGTGCATGCAACTATTCTTAAGGCAACTAGCATATATCCAGTGAACTTATGATTAAGTTAATTCATCATATGTTGATCTTTAATTAGTGCATCAGTACTTTATTAAACATTAAACAATAACCATGTGCAGTAATAAAAGAATAAACCATCACACATAAGCAACACACATTAAAACCAAGTTTTAAGGTGGAAACCCAGTGTGGGTGAAAACCACCTACTGCTGTCGTCTCTGTCTTCTTTTAATAATAAGAAAATATGTTTGCAATCTTGTACTGGTGTAGACTCATACCAGTATGCAGGCACCCACCTACAGAAGGCTACAACCTTCTCTCATTCTTCAACTTCTTCTGGAAGGGAGCTACAACCCCCTAGTTCTTGTACTAGCTGATATATTTACTAGTACGTAGGTTCCGACCTATAGAAGGCTACAATCTTCACTCGTTTTCCAGTTGCTATTGGAAGGGAGCTCTAATCCCCTGATTAAATCACCAGCCATTACTAGAAGGAAGCTTCAACTTCCTCGTTGAAGGCTCCAACCCTCAGTATCCTCCATAGACCACGTTTCATAAATTTTCAGACTAGATGCTCTTGGAACACAACAATACACATGAAGGCCTTGTTTCATCAAATTTTCATACTAGTCCCATTAGTAACATTGAAGCTCAAAATCAATCATCAATGCAATACAACCATTAAATACATCTGCATCAACCAACCTAGTCAATTTCTGATATAGTTGAAACTTAATAATCAATCTCTGATATAACTGGAACAATCAATCATTGAAACCTATGAACCTCTGACACAACTGAATAAAACAATCACTGAACCTATGACACAACTGAATCAACCATTCATTCAAACTTAATCAAATTCGAACAATCAACTGGAACAAACAGATCACTGTAACTAGTACACAGATCTAAACCTAGAACACTACATCAACAACGATAACTAACTGTAACCTCAAAAGGCACATGTCAGAATGTATACACTCCTTTAATGAAGCAAACCTGTGTGTATACGCTACTTCCTTTTGCCCAACCTGCGTATACCTTTGAATACACTGAATCATAAAACCTTTGAACCACAAACTATACCAATCAGTGACATTCTGAAGATCTACTGTCATATTACAGAGTTCTAAACAGATAGCAACAAGGATCACCCTTCTTTCTCAATCAATTAATCAATGAGACACAAGCTCTTTATGCATTCAGTTTTTCTTTCAGATCTAAGAAGGCTTCATTGACAGATAGTAGTAAAACAATAGTATTGATTTGATAGATCAGTCATCCTTGAACATCAAGCTTTTCTTTTGCATACGCTACTTGGAAGAGCTGAACCAACATGTATACACAACTTCACCAAAGCGAACTAGCATATATATATGCAAATACTTACTTATAACTTCGTTGCAATTCCTGAGTTCAGACATACCCAAATCATAACATATAAAGGATAAAACATGTGTTAGCAATCATATCTAGTCCATCCATTATCAAATCACATAATGATAAGTCATTATGATCCTGATCCATCATTAGATATCATCCATCATCAAACACACAAGTGCATATTTAGTCTAGATCAAGCAAAGCATCAAAAACCCATAACATGCATATTTGCTTTTGATTTAACACTTCATAAGATATTCATTACTTGTGTACTTATCCCTTTGATCTTCTCCTCCTTATATACTTAGATCCTTTGTCAATACCTCAGACCAAAACCACTTATGACCAATACCTTGGACCAAATACCTAGGGTCAATACCTCAGACCAAATACCTTGGACCCAAAATACCTTGGACCAAATACCAACATGTATGCTTTTTTCCTCCTGTGGGAGTGTGTGTATACGTATACGGTCTTTTTGTTCTGTGGACCAGCATGTATATGTTGTTTTGACTAAGAGGACCTGTGTATACTTCTTAAAATGCTTTACATCAACCTTTTCCTTTACTTTCTTTATTCTGATCAGTAGACCTAAGTTCCATCTTCCTGTTCTTCTGTACCAATGTCCTGTTACTTCTGAATAGACCTGTTACACTGTAATTTGCCATATTACTTCTAAAATGATTCCTTTGAACTACCATGCATTCTACTACAAGTGGGTTGCCATCAAGTACAACACATGTATCATAATTCCAACACCACCAAATCTTTCTCTCCTACCTTTCTGCCAAACTCCTTGGCCGGATTCAAGTCCTCATGTGGTAGGTTTGTGATCCTGTGGATGAGCATGTTCGTGATGGGTATAGGCCCTCCTAGCCATAAGCACCCATCATGCATGTGAGTAAGTAATTTCCGCACACAGGTGGTATTGACAGTAGTGCGGTGATAGTGGAGCACCCATAACAGGTTCAACAACTCAGAATTCTCCACTCTATGGATCCATTCCACTGTCTCTAAATTGGTGACATATGAATTTGGGTAGTAAACATGCTTCAAATAATTTTCGGTTGCTATGTACGGGAACCTCTTATGGTCCACCAGGTCCCAATCTTCCATCTTCAACAGGGGGATCCGCACAAAGCGCGAACCTTCAAAGGGGACTTGCTCTAATAGCAATGGCATAGAGATGACAACTTTATCAAAGTTTGGGTCCTTAGTGACCTTTTTTTTCCCCTTGCGCAGAGGGATATAGTCAAGAAACTTTGACAATGGCTCCATTCCCCCAGCGTCTATATCCTTAGTTCCTTGTCCTTCTTCGGCCTCCAAATTAACAACCTTATTGGTTTTTCTTCTGCGAAAACTAGTGTCTTTTCGATCTACTAACCCTCTAGGATTGACTGCTATCCTAGCAAACAAACAATCAAAGCAATTTTGGATTTCCTCTATGTATGATAAATAAGAGAGAAGCAAAGGAACCACCCTGGATCTTCCACTTGACTCCTTGCTTGGTTTCCCTCTTCCTTGATAGAGCTTGCAACTCCTCTCCTACTTATCCTGCTTAAAGAATACCTATAGAGGCAACGTAACAAAACACCATCAAAGCATCTCTATCTATTCTATCATAAGCATTGCAAAATCAGAAATACAATGAACATATAATGGCATTCACAAATAGCAACATTCATGAATACATGATTGTATGGAGGAAAACTCAAAGAACTTTATTAAAATAGAAGGGAGAATTACAACCGAGCTGTCTAATCCAGCATCATCCTCCCAACATCAAAGCCTTCTTCACCTCATGAAAAGCAAGATCACCCAACAATATAATGCTCCTTCTCAAAAACAAATTATCAGCACTTCCTTACAAATTACAAAATTCCAACCTCTAGATCTCTCAGATGAGGGATCCATTTATAGATGTCTACAAG
The DNA here is from genome assembly GCA_000404065.3 of Pinus taeda. Classification (NCBI taxonomy): domain Eukaryota; kingdom Viridiplantae; phylum Streptophyta; class Pinopsida; order Pinales; family Pinaceae; genus Pinus; species Pinus taeda. Next base: position 195,268 of record APFE030117769.1, read on the forward strand.
GGTGTGAGTCATCTTTGGGTTTTTGATTAGTGTCATTCCACTTGTTGTACTTGGTTCCACTTGGAGATTTCTTGGATCTCTTACTCATCCCTAGGCAAATTCAGAGAGGCAAGTGTCATAGGAGAAGATTCCGTGAGCATCCACTTAGCAAACTGTCTTGGACATTTTTCCATTCTCACTCATCGCACCCCACAAAAGGCCTCTTCAGTATGCATCACACCTGGCTAGTGGAGCAGTCAGTATGCATCACACCCTAACAGTGGAGCAGTTAGTATGGTCCAGTTTTGGCCAGTTCTAAGTGGTTTTTCAGGTGGAACTCTTGGGGAATGATGTAATTAGTTGACCATGATCCTTTAGGGTATGAAACAACATTTTTAGGGGTTAAAAAGCCCTTGGTTTATCGACATATAAGATTGGGGTTGCAGTGCCCAAATATGTCTATAACAGGTTTGCTTGTCTTTATTTTGCTTTTGAGTGGCAGAATGTTTTTTGGGTGAATCATGCACCAACTTCTTCTGCTTATCCTTCTTCAGCTTTTGGGTTTCTCTAACAGGCGTAGGCTTCGGCCTCAGCGACCTCAACATCGTAGGCACAGGAGCTGGAGCTTCCATACTCATAACCTCTTGAGCAGCTCCTTTCGATGTGACATCTCCCCCAGTGCTCATAGTCTCAGTAGGGCCTGGACCTAACATGGTGTCAAGGATAAACTTCTGGTTCAACTCTAGTAAATTAGGAAATGTAGGGCTCACGACCAAATCCTCAAAGGACGAGCCATTCATAAGCAATAGACAACACAATTCAAAAACTCTAAGTGTGCAAAGTGTTCTCTATTGGACCAACACATGTAATTTATAGGGGTTTTTGAATTCAAATCCGACCATTCCCCCCAAAATTCGATCATTAATGCTGTTTTGGCAGCATATCTTCAAATATTTTGGCCTTAAATGTTGCCAGCCTGCTCCTCTTAACCGTGTTCTGGCTGTCAAATCAGGAACAGTGACTCCAACAGCCACTTTCTTGTTGTGTTGTGTGACAACTCCCTTCATAGTGCAACTCCCATCGCGTAGAGTCTTAGCCCGTGACTTCACCATTTTCCACACAGCCTTCCTGTCACATAGTCCTCCAATGAGGGTAGTGTAGTTTATAGTCTTGCGCTCTCTTACAAATTCCTGGACCACTAAGACTATCCCATTGTCATATAGTCATTGAGCTATGTCACCCTGTATATGGCTTCAATCGGCTTCCATTCAGCCTTCCTAGAAAAGGTTCTTCGTTTAGCTTCACGAGCTGAATTGCACCTCCATCTGTAATGTCTTTGATAACATATGGCCCAAGATAGTGCATCTGAAATTTTCTGGAAACTTAGTGAACTTGCTATCATACAATAAGACCAAGTCATTAACCTTTAATGTCCACAGCTTGATGTGTCGATCATGCCATGCTTTTTCGCACTCCTTCTATACTTGCTCATGAAATCTAGGCAAGAATATGTCTTCTTCAAGCTTCATCAGTTGCGTGAGCCATTCTTCGAAGGCTTCGCGATCTTCCATACCTGTGAAAGCTCTTATGTGTAGACTAGGCATGATATATTTCATAGGCATCAGAACTTCTACTCCATAGACCAATCTAAAAGGTATCTGACCTGTCAGCTTTTTGCAAGTAGTCTTGAATGCCCATAGTACTGTAGGTACGTGCGCATCCCATTCATTCCAATGTGCATTGCAAATCTTCATCAGCGCTATCTCCAAGATCTTATTAAAGGCCTCAAATGTTCCATTAGTATGAGGATAATACGTCGTCCTCTTTTGAACTCTTATGTCAACATGTTGATCATTTCATTTAGGAAGTGCATACCTCGAGCACTCATCAACACTTTCAGGTAGTCAAATCTGGTTAACACATACTCAAACAAGAACTTTGTTGTTGTAGCCCCTGTACAATCCTTTACTGGCTGTGTCTCCGCCCATTTGGTTAGATACTTTGTCGTGGTGATGATATAGCGCACACCTATCTTCTTTCCTGGAGGCTGAATTGGTACAACGAGATCAATTGCCCATTTTTCAAATGGCTAAAACGATACTTGAGGATTCAGTGGAAACCCGTCCCTCTGCGATGGTCTTCCCATTCGTTGACATGCATTGCTTGCCCTACAATATGCTTAGAATATTTATGCAGTGTAGGCCACCATAGCCCTGTGCACAAAATATTTTGCATTGTCAGTTTTCTTCCATAATTTCCTCCCGTAAACCCTCCATGAGCTTCAGCGAGGATGCTATTCCATTCAAAATATGGCACATACCGTCGCAATATCTCATATGCACCCATCTTATACAAATGTCCTGCAATCACTAAGAAATCTGTCACACACACTACTAGTTCCTTCTTTTGTTGACTCATATACCCTTCTGGTGCCATTCATGTAGTAAAAAAGTGAATAATATCTGAAAAGTGGTTATCTGCTATGCGCACTGCGAAGTGCTACGCATAAGGAAATCCTTCCTCCAAATTGGTATGCTCCTCTCCTGTTTTGATCCGTGACAGATGGTCAAGTCATACATTCAACCTTTTTGGCTTCACAATCACCTCAAAGTCATACTCCTGGAATAACAGCAACCATCGACAGATCTTCTCCCCCAACATAGGCTTATTGACTAGGTATTTCAAGGCAGAATGATCTATGTACATTTTGAAATATCTGCCCAACAAGTAGTGCTTGAACTTTTGAATCACATACACCATATCCAATCCTTCGCACTCTGTCATTGAGTAGTTATTCTTGGCCTCCGATAATTTCCTACTTGTGAAGGCTATAGGGTGGTCCATCTATCCCTCACTATCCTGTGTTAGCATTGCTCCCAACGCAATGCAAGAGGAATCGACATGTATATGAAATTCCTTTTTCCAATTCGGGAAGACCAAAATTGGCGTGGTAACCATCTTCTCCTTCAATACATCCAAACTACACTAAAATTATTCATCCCAACAGAATGTAGTGTCCTTCTTCAGTAGTTTCTCCATGGGTGCAGTAATCTGAGCATAAGCCTTAATGAATTTTCTGTAATATCTTGTATGCCCAAGGGCTGCGTGTAGTTGCTTGACACTTCTTGGGGCTTCCAAATTCACTATCATCATGATCTTGGTAGGGTCTACCATTAGCCCTTGATTGCACACTACATGACCCAACAAGATCCCAAAGGGGACACAAAATAGACACTTCTTCAGGTTCAGCGCGATCTAGTATCTACGACATGTATCTAGCATCAGGCGTAGACTTTCTACATGGTGCTTCAATAAGTCAAACATTGTCAAGTCTTCAAAATACACCTCCAAGAACTTATGGATGAACTCCTTAAACATTGCTATAACTACACGAGAGAATATCGTGGGCACATTCTTGAGTCTAAATGGCATTACAATATACTGAAAACAACCCCATTCAGCTACAAAGGTTGTTTTTCTCCTATCCTTTGGTGCAATCTTAATCTGATGTACCCTGAGAATCCAACAGTGAATGAGTAGGCCTCCTGTCCTCCAATGTTGTCCAATACCTTATCAGTAAATGGTATCAGAAAAGGATCATGACGCAAGCATCATTAAGCTTCTGTAGGTCTACGCAAATTCTTATTTCTCCCTTCTATTTCTTCTCTTGAACCACCATCGGGCTCACCCAATTAGATTCTTCCATAGGTTCAATGATGCCTGCTTCGAGCATATTATCCAATTCCAAGCAGACCTTTTCCTTGTATTTGGGATTAAGGCGATACGACCTCTACTTAATAGGCTTCGTGTCCAGTTTCAAAGTGATTTTCATCACACCTAAGTCACCTATGATGCCTTTCAGGTCTGAAAATTTGGTAGGAAAAATATCCTAGTACTCATGGAGTAACTCAACAACTTTATTCACTGTGGCATCATCCCAGTAGTCCCTGATATTCACAAATTTTGGCTTTGCTTCAGTACCAATGTTTACTTGATTGGTTTTCAATGGCATGGTGATATCTAGGTTTTCTAGTTGTAGACCTTTGACCTCGCGATGGCCTTCTTCCTCTGGAATACTAATATTTCTTGGATCTTCATCCTCCCCCTCAGTGGTCACATTATAGCATTCTAGCGCATGGCGCAACTGGGTGCTCCAGTTCGATTGAAACAACTCCAAAGGATCCTATGGAATTATGATGATTGCTGCTTTAATCTCTTGCAGAGCTTCATCAATGCTTTCAAACCCATCTTCAAAAATGAAGGTAATTAAGAATCCCTCCCTTAATATATCCCACTCCATGGTGCCACGACAGAGCTCCGTTTCCAGATACCAATTCATAGGGATTGTATCCCAAGTATGACATAACAAGTGCACCCACTTCGGCTGTGGCTCTATTCCATAAAATTTAGTCCATTTTGCTAAATGATCGCGTGCATCATTTCTCCCATCATACTTCTGAGTCAGTCAAATTTTAGGATGACCAAATCATAACCTCATCATCCTTCGGTAGCACACAGTGCTAAATCTAGTGCTTGGAAGTAATGATCCTTAGGGAATTCTCGTTCAAAGGCATCCAAAAACTTATCTACATCAGTTAAACCATCATAATATCACCTCCGATGACACACAACGTAGCGATTTAGTCATCATGTTGCAGTGCAACTTAGATACTTCATGCAGCCTATTCTACCAATGCTCCAGTTCTTCATCTAAATTTGAGGTACAGGAACTTTCCTAGGTCCCGTGCAATCCATCCATCAGTTGTTGGATTAATCCACTCTTGATCTCACATGGTTATTTTGTAAATCTGATTCAAGTCATCATGACTTTCTTCATAGTCACAGACTAGTTCAGTATAGCACAGTCCTTCCACAGGGTCCAACAATACTACAACCTGAAGCAATTTCCTCTCGAAAGACATTTTTCTTTTCTTCAAGTTGATGACTCCATTCCTATCAATGGCCTAGTCAATTCCAAGGAGCGTGGGGTATGGATTGTTGTCATCAACAATTTCTATTACTTTAAAATAAGCCAGCGCACTTGCACCTTCTATATCTACGGTGACTCCATGTAATCATTCCATAGGGATGATCTTCTCCTAGTTCACCATCCTCAATTTAATTGGAGGCCACTATAGCATAGGTATCCCCATTCTCTCCCATGTCTATTTAGGCAAAACGTTCACGTTAGACCCCAGATCCAGAATAATCTAGTCCATCTCATAATCTCCTATCTGCGTAGTGAGCCTCATCTCGTGCCTTGTTCTTTCCTTATGTCTGCCAATTTTTCTTACTACGCAGTGTCCATCAGGAGCGCTTTCTTTACTAGAACACCTGTTTATTAATATCTGCAGGCCTTTCATAGCCTTGGTATCACGCAGAATTTTCATGCAGGTTTCGAAGAACATGGTAAGTATAGAGGGATTAACCTATGTAGGTGCACTGGTTCTTGGTATTTTTTTTTTGACTTCCTGAAGTATATGCCTCAGTGAAGCTTTTCTTGGCCTCCATAAATGTTTCCTTCGTGCATGCCAGATCAAAACCAACTTCCTTCTCTGGGGCCTTGTGAACCCATCCATCTTCTTCAGGTTGTTTTCCCTTATCATTCCCAGTGGTTACTCCATTTCTCAGCACGATATTCACGTTCAGATCTTGCTTGTAGGGATTGGCTGTCATCATTTGTAAGTTCTGTGTAGGTTATTTAGGTTGTACCTTCTTCTCCTACATCTTAGTGATCAGCACATGGCATTCTTCTATAGTGTGGTCAAACTGGCTAAAATATTGGTAGGATAGGCATGTCTAATTCTGACATTCCCGCTCGTAGTGCCTTGATGTCCCACAGTTATAGCAAATAACTTGAATGCGACCTCTACCAGGTCCTCATCCTCCTCGGCCTTGTCCTCTTCCTTGATAACCTCCACACGCTCCTCCGACACCCTGATCTGTAGGCCAAGTCTCTACTTGCATTCGATAGGTAGGCGTTCTTTCCATCATCAACTCATAGCTACAACTGTGGCACTCATTGTGGCCCATCGATTTGCAGAAATCATAGAACAATTGTTGTCGTGTCTGAATGAACTTTTGAAGAAAATGGAAATTATCTGTTACGTGTTTTCCAACCACCTGACAATTAGCGCACCATAGTGTGGGCCTCGCACTTGGTCCTACTGAAGATTTTTGCCTCAGGGGAATCGGTCCTCCTCCTGTAAGATAATTTGTGAAGACAGGTAAGTGGTCTTTATCATGCCCCTAGCTCTTACACTTGAGGCACCAGACTTCCTCGCGCATCTTTGGCGTAACATCCTTCTCCTTTTTCAAGATATGTAATTCCAAGCAAAGGTTCTGCAACTGTGAGCGAATCTACTGGACTCCCAAAGTCGCATCCTAAATAGGTGTCTCGTGCAATCTCATTGCAATTTTTGAGGCTTCTTCCTGAGTTCCTATCTTTTTTTGTGACAAAACAATCCTCAAGTGGGGCAGAAGCAAGGCTATAATCCACTCGCGGTGTTGAATATCTGTGAGTTGCATATTAGGTTTGTGGATCAAACATTTTAGCCTTTGATCTAATTCCCAAGGCATCTCACCATCCCTCATCGCAATTTCCTTAAATCCAACGACTGGCTATGAGTCAAACTTAGGCTTACTAAACTCCTTGCTTAAAGCATCCTTAGTATTGTTGGAAATAATATAAGAGGGAGGGTGAATCAGTATTATTCAAATCAATAATCTTTTTCTTTTCATACTCAAATTTATATACGCTACTTCAATGAAGGTAACTCATGTGTACATGCAACTGTGTTTAAGGCAACCAAAGTATATCCAACAAACTTATGATTCAGTTAATTCATCATATATTGATCTTTAATTAGTGCATCAGTACTTCATTAACCGTATAAATAGTAACCGCGTGCAGTAATATCAGAACAAACTATCACACATAAGAAACACACATGAACACCAAGATTTAAGGTGGAAACCCAATGCGGGACAAAAACCACCTGATGTTGTCTTCTTTTAATATAAGAAAAAATTGTTTACAATATTGTACTGGTGCAAACTCATACTAGTACGGAAGCACCCACCTGTAGAAGGCTACAACCTTCTCTCATTCTCTAGCTTCTACTAGAAGGGAGCTACAACCCCTAGCTCTTGTACTAGCCGATCTGTTTACCAATACGTAGGTGCCAACATACAAAAGGCTACAACCTTCTTTCTTCCTCCAAGGAGCACGTTTCATAAATTTTCAGACTGGATACTCCTCGAACAAAACACCACAATCTGAAGGCCACGTTTCATCCAATTTTCATACTGGACCCATCAACCACATCGAAGCTCAAAATCAATCACCACTGCAATACAAACATCAAATACGTATGCATTAACCAATCATTGAAATTCAATCATCAATCTCTAAATCACCCCCAACTGAATCACTGAAGGAAATCATAATCAAGCAATCTAAACATTCAGAGTATTGTCATCAATACACAGTCACCAGAACACAGAGCAGAACCCAGAACTTTGCAAAACCACTAGAACCAACTACAAATTCAAATATCATATTTCATAATGTATATGCTACACTAATGAGCCGAACCAATGTGTATAAGTGCTTTTAACAAATCAAACTAGGATACAGATCTGCAAATATTAACTCATAAGTTTGCAGCTATTCCAGACATTAGTTATACACAGATCATAACATTTATAGAATAGAACATGCATCATTATTCAGATCTAGATTCATAATGATAATTCATTTCAAGCCTTAAGATCTCAATCCATCATTAGATCTTATCCCTCTTCAACTGCTAAGGTTCATCCCTTGGTTTAGATCAAGCAAAGCACCATAAGCTGATAACTTGCATACTAGACCTCGCACTTATCAGATGTTCAATACTTGCAAACCTTGGCCTAATGACCTTCTCCTCATATAGTTTTAGGCCTTTCTCAATACCTTGGACCAAAACCACTTAGGACCAATACCTTGGACCAAATACCTATGGTAAATACCTCAGACCAAATACCTTGGACCAATAACTTGGATCAAAATACCTTGGACCAAATACCTCGGACCAAAAACTTAGTTTTCCAACCCGCATGTATACGCTACCTAGGTAAAGTGAACCTGCGTATACCTCTCTTTCTTCATTCTTTGGAGTTTGATCTATAATCCTTTGTTGATGTAATGTGAACTGTCAACTGAGTGAGTTGCTATCAAGGACAACACCTGTATCATAATGCTAACAATCTCCCCCTTTGGACTTGATGGCAACAACAACACCAAGACACTCTCCCCCTTTGACATCAAGGACAAAGGGTGGACCAAGATATCCTGCCCCTTTGATATACATTATGTTTTCCATGCTCTCCTGGGTACATGTTGAATTATCTAATTGAGCTCCTCCTTTGCACATGTTGAGATGCACTAAACTGTCCATGCTCCCCCTGAGCACATGCAGAGTCTGCAAAAATATTTTCCAAAGAATAACATGAATCTATAACTCAACTAAGTGAGTATGACCTTCCTATCACCAATGACTCATATATACATCAATCTCCCAACCAAGTGGGGATACAACAAATGTTTATACATGACTGACATATAAAATATTACATCATTCTTCTCATGCATATTGGGGTTACAAATTAGGCCTTTTCATGACCTTTACATCAAATGATATACATGACATTTATAACAAGGACAACCAATCTAAACAAGACCATGATAGTTATTAGTAACTATCATATGATCTACATTATCAACAACATTAGGATCAACAACCTGTATATTTCCATCATCAAAAGAGTCACCTGAATCAGAACAACCATGTGGATCTGTACCAAGATCTTCTAAGATAATGCCAAGAATGCATTGTTAGAAGCATATGATCCCCCTGACCCTGTGCCATCTTATGAGCACCAACACATATCATCAACAAATTGTAACCATCATCAAACAGAGCAAATAAGTGACTGAACCATGTCAAACTCCTTTTCCTGAGTCTGTCCCATTGTTTTTTCCTCAAAACACCATATACACAACTATGCAGCATCTAACTCGTGTATATACACGAATTCTCTTCATAATAGTTGTGTATGAAAATTGGAATACTGAAGTTTTACACTTTCAGCTTCCCCTGGGTTTGTTATGTCTACAAACTGAGCTATGCCACACCTTTCTGACAATAATTTTGTCTTCTTCAATACCTTCAATTGTGATGATGTATGCTCCTTTTAGTTTGATGTTCGAAATTTTCTCTTGCATTCCTTTATTTTATTTCCAAACTTGTTACACGCATAACATCTTACATGTTTCATATTCCTTTTATTGCAATGAATAGCTTTGTGACAAAACATATCGCAAGCAAAACAATATCCCTTAAAGTACCTGGAACATGATGATCTTTTTGTGTGACGGTCTTGAACCATTATACTTCTACATATGGCTGCAACATGTCCAAAATTATGACATATAAAACATTCAACATCATTCATCGAAGGAAATAACCGACTATCACTTCCATAGTTAGGATTAAAAGATTTTCTTTGAAGATTTTCTTTCCTTGGTTGTTGATAGGGTTGACTTTTTATCTCCTTGTTGAGCATCTCAGATTTTTCATTGGAGTTCATTACCTCATCTTGTGAGCCAGATTCACCTTCATGAAAACCAAGACCAGTCTTTATAATGGGCGAACGCTGAACTTTGATGATTTCATCTAACGTTTCTGATCCTTTAGCAAATCTAAGATTTAGAGTCTTTGTCTTTTCAAGTTCTTTTATTAGACTTACTACTTCACATTCTAATAATTCATTATGTTTGTCCTTTTCAGTGAGTTGATGTGTCATTGTGTTTATGACTGTATCCTTTTCTACCAAACTAATTTTAACTTGACTTATTTTTAAGGAAACTTCCTTTTCTAAGGCATTATTTTCATATGCCATGAGTAGTTTAATTTCTTGATCATCTTCATCACTATTGGACAAGCCATCACTATAATCATGAGTATAATAAATTCTATTACCTTCTTCAAACATCTTTCCTTTGACATGAGGGCATCTAGGAGCATAATGACCAACTCTACCACAAGAAAAGCATTTGAAAGGTAGCTTATCTTTGAACCTTCCAGAACCCTATTGAAGCTTCTTGATAAAATTCACGTCATCTTCTTCTTTTGAAATGTGTCTTGATTCATTGTGTTTTTATTTTTCTTTTTCTCTTCATTGATGCTTTAAATGGAGCTTCTCTCATATCTGGTGGTCCTCCTTTTCTCATCTCAAAGGCAGTGAAGATTCCGTAAAGTTGTGTCATAGTGATATTTTGCAGATCCTGTTTTTCTTCTATGGTAGACACTTTGGGTTCAAATTTAGCAGGCAAGGATCTCAAAACTTTCTCAACTAAGGTAACTTCCTTAATTTCTTCATCCAGATTCTTCATACAATTGGCAACCTCATCTATGCATAGGAAGTAACTAGCTATGCTTTCATCACTATGCATCTTAAGAGTTTCATACTAAATTCTGAGATTTGAAGCTTAGCACATTTTACTTGAGAGTCTCCTTCGTAGCTTAGAACGATTTTGTCCCATATTTCTTTGGCTAATTTGAGTTGCATGACTCTGACAAACGCTGATTTTGAAAAACTTCCCAATAAAATAGTGACAACTTTGGCATTGGTTTCACATTGCTTTTTTTTCTGCTGTGTCTGTAGGAATTGCTATTGGAAAGTTATACCCTCCTTCCACAATTTCCCAGACATCTGTTCCAAGAGATTGTAGATAGGATATGGTCTTATTTTCCAATAAATAAAATTGCTTCCATCGAAGATTGGCGATTTGATGGATCCCATGATTTCTTGATTATTCATCTTGATGGATCTTCCTTCAAGCGATCAAGCTTCTTCTGAAGGACCTGCTTTGATACCAATTGTTGGAAATAATACTGAGAGGGGGGTGAATCAGTATTATTCAAGTCAATAATATTTTTCTTTTCATACTCAAATTTATATACACTACTTCAATGAAGGTAACTAGCATGTACACGAAATTGTGTTTAAGGCAACCAATGTATATCCAACAAACTTATAATTCAGTTAATTCATCATATGTTGATCTTTAATCAGTGCATCAATACTTCATTAACCATATAAACAATAACCATGTGTAATAATATCAGAACAAACCATCACACGTGAACACCAAGATTTAAGGTGGAAACCCAATGCGTGACAAAAACCACCTGCTGCTGTCTTCTTTTAATATAAGAAAAAACTATTTACAGTATTGTACTGGTGCAGACTCATACCAGTACGTAGGCACCCACCTGTAGAAGGCTACAACCTTATCTCGTTTTACAGCTTCTACTGGAAGGGAGCTACAACCCCCTAGCTTTTGTACTAACTGATCCATTCACTAGTACGTAGGTGCCAACCTACATAAGGCTATGACCTTCTTTCTTCCTCCAGGGACCACGTTTCATAAATTTTCAGACTGGATATTCCTGGAACAAAACACCACAATCTGAAGCCCACGTTTCATCCAATTTTCATACTGGACCCATCAACAACATCGAAGCTCAAAATCAATCACCACTGCAATACAAACATCAAATACATCTGCATTAACCAATCATTGAAATTCAATCATCAATCTCTAAATCACCCCCAACTGAATCACTGAAGTCCCATCATCACTGAAGGAAATCACAATCAAGCAATCTGAAAATTCAGAATACTATCATCAATACACAGTCACCAGAACACAGAGCAGAACCCAGAACTCTGCAAAACCACTAGAACCAACTACAAATTCAAATATCATATTTCATAATGTATATGCTACTCTAATGAGCCAAACCAATGTGTATAAGCGCTTTTAACAAATCAAACTAGCATACAGATCTGCAAATATTAACTCATAACTTTGCAGCTATTCCAAACATTAGTTATACCCAGATCATAACATTTATAGAATATAACATGCATCAGTATTCAGATCTAGACTCATAATGATAATTCATTTCAAGCCTTAAGATCTCGATCCATCATTAGATCTTATCCCTCATCAACCGCTAAGGTTCATCCTCGGTTCAGATCAAGTAAAGCACCATAAGTCGATAATCAGCATACTAGATCTCACACTTCATCATATGTTCAATACTTGCGCACCTTGGCCTAATGATCTTCTCCTCCTTATATAGTTTTATGCCTTTCTCAATACCTTGGAACAAAACCACTTAGGACCAATACCTTGGACCAAATACCTAGGGTCAATACCTCAAACCAAATACCTTGAACCAATACCTTGGATCAAAATACCTTGGGCCAAATACCTCGGACCAAATACCTCGGACCAAAAACTTAGTTTTCCAACATGTACGCACTTTTCCTCTTATGAAAGTGTGTGTATACTTTATACGCTCCTTTTTTTTTGTTAACCTGCATGTATATGCTATCTAGACAAAGTCAACCTGGGTATACCTCTCTTTCTTCATTCTTTGGAGCCTAATCTGTAATCCTTTGTTGCTGTATTGTGAACTATCAACTGACTGAGTTGCCATCAAGGACAACACCTATATCATAATGCCAACAAGTATCTGCTAGCATTGCTGAAGGATGATCATCACAGTACTTAATATAGCATGTCATCGCGCGATCCTGCAGAGCAGTAACTAAGTGTGCCTTCTTTATGTTGTCATAAGTGATCTGTTGTGTGGTCCATACAACATTCACAACAAACCAAAACTGAGTTGTATCTTCGCTCCACATACCCTTGAAAATCGGCAACTTTATTGAGTTTGACATGTTGAATGGTGACGGTGTGGGCAAAGTTGCATGCTATGGAGTTGAGGGTGGAGGTGGAGTGGATGGATGATGTATCCATGGAAAACCCTGTCTTATTAGCTAGACCACACTCTGTGGTGAGGCTTGTGTTGTTCCCTCTTCGTCGCTCAAAGGAGGTCTAATCAATGGGCTATACTCAAGGATTTATTTTTCACGATTTCTAAAGATACGTCCACTTTGCGTAGATCCAAACGTCAAGGCAATGACATAACCCATTTCTCACGCAAGATCATCTTAATCTAGGTATTCAAATATCTTAGATACTTACCTCGCTGTCCCTTGAAGAAGTGTCGCTCTTCTTCACTGTAGCTGACTGAGGTATCAACCGCGAACTTTGTAACAAATCCACCTATAATTTGATCAAGCCAATGGTCAACAGCACGCGTGATCTTGTCTTCAGAAGCTTCCAAACTTCGCACTAGCTCCGGAGTCCACACTACTGGACCATCAAGCCTCCACCTTCCTTGGTCGTCTGCCAACTTAGTTATGCACTCGTATAGCTCGATCGGGAAGGTCCATAAGAAAATTTCATGTATTTCTATGTACACATGTTGTAGATCTAACCCAAGAATATTATAGATCTGATAGAAAGTATAAGATAATGCAAATAAACCCAAGAAAGAACAAGATCTGAATATAGATAGAAATGATTCTTTATTATCAAACCCTTATGGTAGGGCAACACCATACATTCACTCCTTAAGGAAGGAGAACACTCCACAAGCCATATGCTTGTTCATACAAGAATACTTCTCTTCATATCTCTCCATGTGGAGTTTCTAGCCTCTATAGGCCTCCTACATACAATACCATGCATCATTACCATGGTTTCCTCATACCATCAACTAATACCATGGGCCCCTTACATTATTATTAACTACTTGTGGTCCCTTACATGACATGGGGTAACCACCTTATTTATTACTATGGCCCATCCCATTATTACATTATTACCTTGGGTACCTCCCTCGGTACCCCATATTACCCCCCTAGGTATATAACATTCCACCCCCCTTAGCATGTTTCGTCCCCGAAACATGGAAAGAACACAAATAATAAGATCTACTCAAAAGAGTAGTCCACTGATACCATGCACGTGCATCTAGCCATCCAAGAGAAAGGTGAACCCTTGATCTCGCTGGTGCCTTGCTCGCTTGAGATGGAAGTTGACCGTGGCAGCTCTTTTGTGTTGATGTGTAGTAGGTGGATCGTCTCTCCTTTCTATCCATCATGTGACTACTTGGTTTCCATGATGGTTGTCTTGCGGGGTGATGTGGGTGATGATATGTTGAAGTTTTAACCCACGATGGATTTTGCTTGACTTCACCCTGCTGTGGTGCCTATTGTGGTGTCTTATTTTTCAATATGACTTCAACCACTGAGCCCTCCTCTGATGTATCATCACCTGTAACCTTTTCTTCTGCAGCCTCTGTTTGTGTTTGATTGTCGATCATCAAAGGCTCATCATTTGATATGTTAGTCCCTTGAACATTTTCTGCTTCAGCCTCCATGTGTTCTACCTGTTTTTGGATGGAAATATCCTGTAATGTAATTTTCTTCTTTTTATACCATAGCTTGAGGAATTTCTTCTGCACATTAATATTGATAGTACCTATGGATTCCATCCAAGGATATCCCAAAACAACATCCATATTATCCATTTCTGAAGCATAAAAATCATCATGCAACACATATTTATCCATAGAAATCTTCAAATCCTTGTACACTTGAACATCTTCATTATCAACCCATGTATGTTCAATTTGTTTTGCTGGGACTTGCAATTTTTTTGCCAAATTAACACTGATAAAATTATGTTTACAACTAGGATTGATAGAAACAATGATCTTCTCTTTCTGAATCAATCCATGCACCTGCAATAAGGATATACCAGTAGGAAATAACCCTTTAGCTTCCATAGTTTCCTTCTTTTCTATAAAAATAAAATCTTTGCTAGGCAATGTGACCTGACGAGCTAACTGGCAAGCCTCCGTCCACGTGGAAGGGTGTTGAAGTAGAACTTGAGCTTTAATGGCTTCTTTAAGACTGTTGATAAAACATTCCTTGAAGAATGCATCTGTGAGACCCCTAGTGCGGAAGGCTAAGGCTTTAAAAGCGGTAATATATTCCTCCACTGTACCCATCTGTTGGAGCTTACAGAGACGACCCAAAAAAGAGTTTTCCTGTTCAAGGCAATCTAGGCCTGCCATCACAAAAATATTGGCGAAAAATTGAAATGGTCACAGATCCGTCAATATTGCTTAGAATCCCTATTATAACCTGTTTTTAGAAATGGAACCACCATTCTGCATCTGCCCATGTGATAGAAATCCTGATTCAGACACTGGAATTTCAGATCTGCACTGCTACTCTCCCGGCGTCACCCAAAATTTCTGCAAAGAGAGCTGATTTTAAATCAACGATATCTCCCTCATCCGGACTCTGATTCGACTGATTTTTTTTGTGAAATCATGTGTTTTTTCACAAATATTCCAGATCTACAATTAGATCTTGCATATCTGGCACCAGGACTTCTAGATCTGCGCCGCAAACTCGCTGTCCTGAAAATTGTCTGCAACCCCACTAATTTTTAGATCAGCGATATCTCCTTCATTCGGACTCCGATTCAACTGATTTTTTTTTTGAATTTGGGTATTTTTTCACAAGGAATACAGATATGCAATTAGATTCTAAATATATGGCACCAAATCGTACAGATCGGATCTGCAACTCGTTGCCCTTGAAATCCTGTAGAAAGTAAAAAAAAATCTCCACTTTTGTGCCCAAGAAAGTGCTCTGATACCACTTGTTGTAGATCTAACCCAAAAATATTATAGATCTGATAGAAAGTATAAAATAATGCAAATAAACCCAAGAAAGAACAATATCTGAATATAGATAGAAATGATTCTTTATTATCAAACCCTTATGGTAGGGCAACACCATACATTCACTCCTTAAGGAAGGAGAACATACTCCACAAGCCATATGCCTTTTCATACAAGAATACTTCTCTTCATATCTCTCCATGTGGAGTCTCTAGCCTCTATATAGGCCTCATACATACAATACCATGCATCATTACCATGGTTTCCGCATACCATCAACTAATACCATGGGCCCCTTACATTATTATTAACTACTTGTGGTCCCTTACATGACATGGGTTAACCACCTTATTTATTACTATGGCCCATCCCATTATTACATTATTACCTTGGGTACCTCCCTTGGTACCCCATATTATCCCCCCTAGGTATATAACAACACATATCTATCCAACCACTGCTCCTTTGACAGGCGTGGATTCATATTCTCTTGCTCCACGAATTCATGAATATTCCTATCCAACCACTTCTTAATTTCCTTCTTGGTCGGATTCCAATGATGTGACATCACACATCTCCCTGAGCAGATCTCATGCCCGCAACATAACCATTTTTTGGCTTAGTGGGTCCTGACCCAGGTTCAGAGTTAATTGCGCCAAACAAAACCCTACACTACTGGCCCTTTCGACATCAACCCGTGCTCGACATCAACCCGCACAAGTTGAAGTCTCACCCGAAGCAATATGGGGGGATGCTAGAACCAAGTTTCCGCATCCAAAGATCAGTGTGATGTCTTTTATTTCCCTAGATATTCCTTCATGTAGATCTATGAGCCTCTAGGGCTCGACACTACAACTCCCCTTAAATAGCCTTTAGACCTTTGCGAGGGTCTACGAAATGTCTTTGTGGACCCTTAACAGATGAATTAGCCACTTACGCACACCATAGAATAACCCTACATATGAGTCTGCGCAGATCTACTTAAGTTCTTAATAAACATAACATAATGTATGATAATATTTGCATAAATAGTTAACATGCATTGCGTATAGTTAATAAGACTTATCCAATAAAGTTGCGCATTAATACATCATTATTTCATAAAGACATTATTCCATCATAGCATATGTCGCAAACATAAATAATAGAAGTAAACATATAAACACAAGAATTTCTTCAACAATCTTCTTTATTGATCTTCAAAATGAGGTTACAGACTCCAAACTTCACTGTGCACTCAGCTGCAGGGGTCTGCACACTTAGCTACAGACTCTACTCTAGGCCTCAACGCACTCAACTGCGGAGCCTTTTCCCTTCTATCTACCCACTGCTTACTTACCCCTTTTCTTAGACATAGACATAACATCCATCTCCATCTACCTTAGACTCTCTAAGGCACACGTATTTATAGCTTTTTAACCATGGGTGGATCTCAAAACTGACTTGACTTTACATAACCAAGGGGCTAAAACCCCTTTTGACTTCTAACTATCTACATGCTCCACATCCAAAAATTGTGGAGACTTTACACCTTTTACCAAAATTTACATCAATATTTGGGTTTTTAACCCCAAAAATGACCCAGGGGACCTCATCCCAACAATTTTAGTTCTAATTAATTAGTAGTAGAAAATTTCATGCCGGTTTTACAATTAGAGATGTTGTAGGAGCACTAATTAAAATCTCCAATACTTAGTCAAACATCCATTAAGATGAAAACACCATCATCATCCTCACTATTAAGATTGTCTCCTGAGATTTCTAAAGAAATTTTCTTATCCTTCAATCTTAAGGTTCATAACAACATAAGTGTGATTTGATACCAATTGAAAGACATAATGAGGAAGAATAAAATCAAGAAGTGGTGGAAAGAAACAAAGCTGAAATCTCATTAATTATATTATTCACATGATAATACAATATATAACACATTCTTCCAATAATAACATGAATGGTCCGCATAGCTAAATATATGTTACTTGGATAATGAATATATCCCAAGGTAAACATAAGATGGCTTATGACTTAATTACTAGGAGAAAAATTGCTAACACTAGGGAGACAAATAAAGCCACTTATAGAAATGTGAAAGAAAGTGAATCAAATCCAAAGAAGAGAAAGAAAAGGATTTGAAAGAAGTTGTCAAAGGTTAAATTGTGAAGTTCTTGAAGATAAAGAAGTTAATATATCTCAATATTTCCTATTATGGAAGAAATTTGAAATGCAAAGTAAGTGATCAATTAGCTAAGTGAGATTGAGAGATGTCATGAATTTGACACAAAAAAGAATACAATTTGCAAGGATAAAAGATGAAGGGAACAAATATTATTATGTGGGATTGTGTGTCACAAGGGAAAATTCAAAAAGGAAAGGAAAAGGCTTGAAGTTAGAGCAAAACTATGGTGTCAACTATGATAGATAAGTTTTTGTGGTGCATTATAAAGATTCCTTGTTCAGAAGTTGTCAAATTGAAAGAAAAATGTGCGAAGTGTACAAAAGAACACAAAATGATTTTAAATTATTGAGGCATATTGTTGAACATAAGGATTAATGGAAATAAGGAAACATAATTATCTCCTATGTTGTCATTATGAAATTCTCAAATATTTTTTCTTTTGTCTTGATATGTCATGGATAAACAATTTCTTCCCTTGTATGAATAACCATAAGTCTAAATAAAGTAATCTAATTGTGTTGTTTGATAAGACATCATTAGTTTCTTAATATCTATGCAATCTACACAAAATTCTTTTCACATTGAGATGGCCTTAATCTACTCCAATTCAATGGTTTAATTCTTCATTGTCATCAACATCAACACTCTCCTACTTAATGCATCTATGACTTCAATCTCATTATTGTTTATGACAACTCAGGGCCAATTTCCCCTTCACTGTGACTATCTCATATATATTTTGTATTATAAATAAAATGCGAGAGAATTGGGACATGTTCTAAATATTTGAGGAAGGAGGTTGCTTGGGATTTGACTTGTTTTATGACAACCATTGAAGGTTGGTTGGTGCACCTTAAATGGTTTGGTTTGTCCAAGTTAATTGAGCTAAAGAAGAAGGACAAGGGACCATGCTTTCCTTGGAAAAACATGTAAGAAAAAAATTCCTAAATTGAATGAGAGATATGTTGCATGGGAAGTTCGGGATAAAGAAGTCAAAAAACAAGAAGTGGGGTGGAAGGAAGTGTTGACACACACCATCCCCCACCACCACATAGGATAGAACCATCGTGGATGAGAAGGAAGGGCATCAACATTGTAGACCCTTGCAAGAGGAGTTTGTGGAAATGACTTGAGTAAAACAAAAGGGAAGGAATCCTTGGGGACGAGGAGGAGAACACATGATAGATCATAGAGAGAGAAGACTCACCAAGAAATCACTCTCACACACAAAGGATAAGCATCGAATTCCGATAAAAAAAAACTATCGATAACACACAAGAAAGCAACTAAGCAAGAATGATATAAGACAATATTTGTGATTCTATCATAACACAGGGAAGAAGAGCCATTACTCGATTTAGGATTGGGAGGTGGGAGAAGAACCTTTAAGTGAGGACACGGTTCTTTGGATTCCATATAATATAAGAGGGTGGAGATGGTTTTCTCTAGATTCCCTTAGTAGCTTGTGTAACTAGCAAATGACCTCCCTCAGGAGCTACATGACCCCCAAGAACTAGCCAACCAGCCCATCTTCCCAACCCTTGATTTAAGTTAGTTTTTCAATGAACTAAACCCCAGTCACTCCCATGAAAAGGCCTCCATGGGACTAGAACCCTCCAGTGGCTGACATAGGTGTGCTTCTCAACGACTGCAGTCTTTTCCATCCAGTTCTGTGCTAATGTCCATGAGATCCAAGCCAATTTTTCAGTGCTGGTATCAAGAACTCTCCCCATAACATGTTGAAACACTCATAAGTGATAAATAAAAAGAAGACAAGGCCTCTAATCCAAAACTTGAATAAGGACCTAGCCTGACCCACCCTAACCATGTCAGGAATTTCGTCAAACACATCATTAACATGTAATGCACATGTCATAAATACACATATGAACATAGGGGCCTCATACTTATAATCTAAGTTTCGTCAAGAATATTTGATGCCCTCTCACAATAGATGCATTATCGTTTATTAGGTCATACATTCATTAACATTTAATTCACTAAACAAAACATGATGAGGGCCATAACTCAAGTCAACCCATTCTCATAACAAGCATATAACCAGATAAACAACAATAATAGGATGACCATCATAGCCACAAAATAACAAATAAATTTACACATATTACACAAGAGGAAAAGAGCTCTTATTAACATATGCAAAAGCTAACCAAGTAAGGGACTTCCATGTACCACTCGACCATATATTGGGCTGAACTAAATCTTTCTTTTAGCTAATCATCCATGTTCCATATTCCAAGCATGAATGTGGGACTCGAAACAAAATCGACCATGCTTCTCAGGATTTACCGCATATCGTGCTAGAACCGATGAAGGATTTCTGGGCCTAAAGCAAACACCTATACAACTAGGCTTTACTGTATATCCCGCTAAGTGAATCATATGCCCAAACAAGAAATACACACTACTAAGCTTTACCACAATCCCACCATTACCGGTTTGCAGATCACTAGGCCCTAAAAAAGCATGGCTTCTATTTTCTTCAATTTCCTTAATTTTTTCTTCAATTTCCTCCTCACATACAACTTGTGACCTTTCACCTTCCTTTTCTCCTATTTTCCATTATTTTCATAAATAAAATGCTAGCTAATGCCTCTTTTCTTTTCCAAAGCCTTTGTCATTTCCTTTGCCAATTTCTTCTTGGCCATAATAAACTAAATGAATACGCGCTAGGATGTTTTACCCAACATTCAACTTGGAATAAGTGTCCCATGACCTTGGTCTTATTTTTTCTTTATTAACTTTATTGCATGAACTTTTAACCCTGGGCTATTATAGACCCCTCCCCCTTAGGGAAACACATCCTTGGTGTTCTATGAGAACAATGACTAGATAACCACTAAAATAAAAACATACTGCCCATGGAGCTTTGTAACCTAGCTCATTGTAGTATTTACTATGACCACTGCTGAAGACATGACAAAAATATCATTTATTGGAGTTTGTAGCACAACTCATTATGGTATTTACAATAACAACCATATATATACTCATGTACATTTGCTTCAACCAACAAATAATCATACTATCTATGGATCTTTATAAATCTAGCTTGATACAATATTTACAATAATATACACATATACATATGCACATTTACTCAACCAAAAAAATAAAAGGATATGATGCATGCATCCATAATAAAGGAATCCGGAGGCTCACACCTTCAGCCTCAAAATTAATACCAAGATTCACCTCCTTCCATGGAAGTCCAGAATCAACTGCCAAAGTTAAATCTGCATCGAATGTCCAAAGATACAATCCTACATTGATATCCTCTCAGTGAACATTTATCAAATCATTGTTCTAGGGTGCACTCACAATGTGCATCTGATTCCATATGGAAATGCTAATGACCAAAATAAATCCATCCCCCAACCTTCCCTTCTCTTCTACACAATCCATCGGCCAATCCAATCACCCCTTTCTATGTAGTCCTTCACCTTCCAAGTTCCCCGACATCCCCTTTCCTGAGTGATCCATCCCTTGGTAAGGTTTCCTCGCATCAAAAGTTCCAAAATCCAAGGCATATTCCTGCCTCAAAACCATCATACCGATCATAGCATGCTCATGGAAATCAATGAACACTAATGGGTACTAGTGCCCACAATGGCCCTGCTTCTAAAGGATTTACCAACATAATACTTCTTGTTCTATTTTTTTTTTTTTTTTCTCTGCTAATCCTCTAGAAATCAATCCAACCACCCAAACCGAGCATTTCCATGCTTCCTGTGCCAAGCACATAATTTCCATTAGATTTAAAATAAAGTCAAACCAAACCTCAGTGGTAGCTCGTCAATAAGGTACACTTTCAATCTTGTTTACTTCCTATCACAACAATTCAAACTAGCTCTTGATCAAATCATCATGTATAATATATCACATTCGGTTAACTCAAAGCACAACCATCATAACTCAAAATCTAATATCACATGTAGCCATCATATATTAGAGTCATAGATCACATGCATAATTAAATACTGAAATAAAATATTGATACTTATCCTTTAAATGGTTCTCTGCATCTGCCTTTATTGTTTGTCTGTACACACACCGAATTGGTTTCCACACTTGGAAAACACCATTTGCTTCTCTTCTCTTTAATCACATACACATATATAATGTACATCATAATACATACATCCACACCTAGTGTAAAACAAAAAAAAAATACATACACCTCCACCCAGTGTACAACACAATACATATACGTACACAAAGTACAACACAATGAATACACATGTCACAATACCATGACTACACAATGCACATATACAATACCGCATGTGCACAACACATCATGAATGACATGCACACAATACCACATGTACAACATATACATAGTACCACCTATACACAACAACAAATGCACAATGTGTACACAAAACCACATGTACACAACACCACCTCCAAAACATGTACACAACACCACATTCACAACATGTACACAACATCACATGTACACAGTATGACCTGCACAACTTGTATGCAACACCATATGTACATAACACCACCTACACAATGTGTACACATCACCACGAACACATAACACCACATGTACAACATGTACCAAACACCATACACACAAAATGCCTCATGTAACCATGTACATAACACCACATGTACAAAGCACTGCATGTGCAACATGCACTCAACACCATATATGCACAAAACCATATGTACAATGTGTACACCGCACCATATGCACACAAAACTACATATACAACATGTACATAATACCATCTATACCCAACATTGCATATGCAACATGCACACAACACCATATATGAAACATGCACACAACACCATAGGTAGACAATATTGCATATGCTACATGTACACAACGTTGTATGTAGAACATGCACACAATACCACATGTATGCAACAACACAAGTACAACATGTACAACATATACACACCAATAGTACTGCACATCCAGAGATCACACTATCTCCACCAGGCAACCTTTCCTCTAGTGTCTTTCCACTATCTATGCATCTTCCAACATGCCACAAATCACATTGATTTCATTCCACTTATGTATCCCTCAATATTACCTGTCCATAACACAAGCATAGCCATAGTATAAACTCATAATATCAATTCATATCCACATGATATTGACCTCACATATCTATCAGGGATACTCTTCCCACTCGATTCCTTATAAGACCAAGAACATCTTCACATCAATCACCTACCTAAGCAATCATTCCTCTAGAAGAATGTTCCCTCACAACCCTGTCAGACAACAACATACTAACATAGATATGTACATATAAACATTAGCGTAAAACAATCATGATCCCGACGACCCTATTAGACCTACAACATATATATATATTATATATATATATAATATATTATATTTATATATAATATATATATATATATTATATATATATATATATATATATATATATATATATAATATTATATATACATACATATATATACACATGTAATCCATGCCTAACAACATATTATATGAACCCAATGGTAATATATTAAAATGTGTTGCAATAGGCATACCGTTCAAATCAAATGCACAAGCTCTTACCCAATGATGAACTTGCTTCTTCGTACCTGTAGCCAATTGCACTAACCAAGACTTTGCATGCAATTCCTTACTCAAAGCACACTTATCCACTAGGTCAAGACTAACATATCTATAATTAGCTACAGGGTGAATCAAAATAGAAATAACTTGATCACAAATATTACCGTCCATCTCAATTATGGATGCCTAATGGTCTGCATGTTTGTTATCCAATGATACATAGATACGTGGAATACTCTGACCAACATCCCCAACAGTCTGATCCTCCTACGCACTGTATATTTGAGGTCTAACACCCTGATTCTACGGACAATCTCTCTTGCAATGATCTTTGCCACAAATCCAACATTATATAGGTTTCGAGCTCGTCTCCTGGTTCTATTCTCCTAATCGGAATCCCTATCCTCTATCTAATGCATTAAACTTCTTAGGTGGTGAAACATTCTCCTTGTTACCTGTATCCTGAGGCCTTGCTCTCTTTCTCTCCCATTTTCCTTTATTCTTTGCATTACCTCTCCAGTCTGGATTAGCCTCAGTTCTATGCTTCGATTGTTCATAGCAATGTATTAGCTTTTGAATGGCCTCTAATTGATCTAGGCTCATTGAACTCGATCCTATCTTTGAATGCAACCGATAATCCATTAATAAACCTTTGAATCTTGGCTTTTTCCTCAGTAATATAAGGCACATACCTCAGTAACTCCAAGAATCCGCTAGTGTACTCATAATCTATCATGGATCCCATCTTTAGCTCATAAAATTCTTTTTCTCTGTCATCAAATTATCTCTCTAATATGTAGTACTTCTTCTTGAATAGTCACTCAAACTCACTCCAAGTCAAATCCTCCTCATGAATACATTTGACATTCTTCACATCTTCCCACCAAATGTATGTTTTACCTTTGAGACTGAATGTAGCCACTCTATCTTTCATGTTCTCTGAATAGTCATGCAACCTAAAACAATTATACATGCCAAGCAACCATGCCTCTGCATCCTGTGGTTTCTTCATCTCCCCATCAAACGTAGGTGGCTTTGATTTCTTAAACTCATCCGAAAAGTATCCCCTATCACTCCCCCTGTAAGGATGATAGTGATGATGATCATGATGCCTATATGAATCAAAACTAGAATAATACTTGTCTCTATCCCCTATCCTATTCAGACTGTCCAGCAAACTGTCATCTCTAACTGTGTCAAATCTATCTGACCTATGTCTACGAGGTGATCGACTACCATATGCCTCGTTAGTTCTATCCTTCTACTCATATCTTATCCAACTTGATCCCTGTCGCTGCAAGTCAGACAAACTCTGAAGTATCACTGCATTTACATCTACTTGTTTCTCTTGTGCTTGCATGATTCTTTCATTATCTTCCTGCAGCCTTACAACTCCTTATTTCTTTCTTCAAGCTTCTTAGTGTAACTTCTAGATCGGAAGAGTTCCCAACACCATACTTCTCTTTATATTCATAGGGAGAGTCTTTGTAGTCAACCACCTTGCTAGCCATTTGATATTTCTTTTTGCAAGGTATATCATGTTAGCTAAACCAAATCACAATAAACCAGTGTACCTTAGTATAGCTCGGGAGGATGCCTTGTTTGCAATATCAACAAATCAACGTGATACATGTATAAAATAATCATGACAACATATAGAAACATAAAACATAAGCATACGACCATGAAACCACCATTCTAGATAGGGTTGAGTCATCAATGTGTGACCTTAACAACTACACACACCACAACTTCATGTATGACAACAACCACTACATCACTATACACTTGACCACATGAAAACATGAACATGCATAAGCAATGTGTAATCAACTACACAATGCATCAAAACATATGATCAAGCATGAATGAATGATATTTGAAATCAAACCTACAAGAATGATACATGCAACCAAGCATACAAGAATGCAACCAACATGCAATAATGTAACCAAGCGTAGTACGATGATACATGTAAGCGACATAAGTCAACATGTAACCAATCATAAAATCACGACACTGCATTCCACAATATCAATCTCAAGTTTCTCATGACAACATCACTATAATCATGAACAATGTCGAGCAAATCCAACAAACACATGGAATGTAAGTGTGAGAGACACACATGAAACTGACATGCGTGCATAACCAACACATAGCCCATCCAGTCTAAGGCACAAACCATGCTCTGATACCACTCTATAACACCCTCCTCCCACATTTACCCAAGAAACTGTCCATTCAGGGTGAACATGTGATGAGAGGCCACTATGATATGATTCAACCTCCTAATTAACTTTAATGAATTGGAACCAACATAAACACACCATACACACATTAATCATCAACTGCATTCCACAATATCAATCTCAATTTTCTCATGACAACATCACTATAATCATGAACAACGTCGAGCAAATGCAACAAACACATGGAATGTAAGTGTGAGAGACACACATGAAACTGACATGCATGCATAACCAACACATAGCCCATCCAGTCTAAGGCACAAACCATGCTCTGATACCACTCTATAACACCCTCCTCCCACATTTACCCAAGAAACTGTCCATTCAGGGTGAACATGTGATGAGAGGCCACTATGATATGATTCGACCTCCTAATTAACTTTAATGAAGTGGAACCAACATAAACACACCATACAAACATTAATCATCAACTACAGGACCCTAAGGAACCAATCCAATACTTTAGACAACTTTCTTTAGGGTCCCACTAAACTTTTGGACAATTTAAAGCTCGGTTTCTCCCATGCTATAGGAATGAGGGTGACCAGAAACCCAAAGTCACTCTCACAGGCTTGCTTGCTAGCGACCATAGATCAAAACTGTTAGTGCTATGCCAATGACTCCAACATTTGAGCCACTTTTTCAGGCCCAGAGCCCAAGTCACTACCCATAATTGAACCATCTCTTCAAATTACTAAAATAACATGGAAATGATAGTACTACAGAAACTACTTGTTCAAGACCTTGACTGGATCCCTACTAGCCATGATAAGCATTTCGTAAAACATATTGCAAATGTGTAATCTACAGGTGTAATTAATAATTCTGAGCATAAGGGTCTCATACTTAGCTGAGAATCACCAAGAACTATTGATGCCTCTACACATCAACTTCCATTCCATACATTAGATCATAGTTATGTTGATCACTCAATTACAAGTAAAAACACGATGAAATCCATACATAGATGCTGCCATAAAACCACATGTAATCCAACATAATGCTCATAGAAATACAAGAAGAAATAAAATTTCATTAATGATACAAAATCCAAACCTGGAATGGGACTTCCATATTGCACCCAACCATAGAATGGTTGAGCCAAATCTCTCTTCAGCCATTCACCCCCGTGCCATATTCTAAGCATGAATGTGGGATCTCATAGAACACATCAATCAAAACTCATCCAGGGATTCCAGAGGCCATCCAACTCAACCCATCAAATAGTAATTCCACCTCATGGTCAAACACCACTAAACCATCATCAATTTTGTCTCCATCCAAGCTATCCAGGGTTTACAAAGTGTTTGTTCCAACCAAGGCTTCTAGGACTAGTAAATCAACCCAAGTTGTTACAAGGCTTCCAGAGCATTTGTCCAACCAAGGCTTCCAATAACTAATAACTCAACCCAAGCTAAGGAAACATGAGATCCAACTAAAAACACAACAAGGAAATAAAATGGCAAGGCTAGGCAATTCACTGTAAATCTCAGACATCCACCATGCTAATGAAAGATCACATCAAAAAATCCACATGCATATGTCATGCATGCCAAAAACTAGTGAAGGAAACATACATGCAACCCAGTACCTACAAGTAATTTAATGTAGCTACTGCTCCTAATGCCTTCTTGTGCTTTCATGCTCTTCCTTTTCCTTCTTACTCTAAGAATCCAAGTATGCCATACCCTCCAAGAGGCTCCAAGAAAACTCTAAGTCTCAAAAAGTATGAGAGAGGGAGAGAGAATAATAAGAGAGCTCCAAAACTGAACTGACAAAAGGTTAACAAAAGCTTTCCAACTGATCCTCGGAAGCCTTTTTATGAATGAGGCATCTATTTTCATTATTTTCCATTATTTTCCTTCATTTTCCTCCTCACATGCAACCTATGACTTTTCACCTCCTTTTTCTCCTAATTTCCATTATTTTCATAAATAAATGTGCCAAAAATGCCATTTTTCCTTTCCAAAGCCTCAGCCATTTCCTTTGCCAATTTTCTTAGCCATAAACAATCACAAGTGATCCCCATCACTAGGATCTTGCTCAACATTTAGCTTGGAATAAGTGTCCCATCAACCGTGGTTATTATTTTTCCTTTATTTACTTTTATGACATGGAATTTTCACCAGGGATGTTACAAACACTAGCATACATAATGAACACATATATAACTGACATGTATGCATGAAAAACACTTCACAACAACAACACCATCAACCTCTACATGACGACACAACTGTAATAATTAACATCACCATGCATACATAAAAATCACATATACAACCTTCATGCATGCATGAAAAACACATTCCACCCATTAGCTCCAACTATTTAACTTGGCTCTGATACCAATCTATCACACCCTCCTCCCACACTTACCCAAGCTTACCAGTCCACTGGGATAAATGTATGATGAAGATTTACTATGATATGATTCAACTCCCTAGATCACCTTAAGGAAGTGGAATCGACAAACCAAAACCAAACTAAACTCCCTCGGGAGCTACAAGGATCCCATGAACTAACCAACTAGCCCAGGTGCCGAACCCCTGAGTTAACCTAGCTTTTCACTGAACTAAACCTCTACTCGCTCTAATGACAAGGCCTCTATGTCACTAAAACCCTCTAGTGGCCCCCACAAGTGTGCTTCCCTGCGATCACAATATTTTCCAGCCAATTCCATGCTAGTGTTCGTAATATCTAAGCCACATTTTCAAGGATGGGATCCAAGCCTCTACCCAAAACTTGATGAAACACTCATAAGTGATAAATAACAAGAAGGCAAGGCCTCTAATGAAAAACTTGAATAAGGACCTAGCTTGACCCATCTTATTGATCCATGTGGATATTGGTGACCACCCACCTATTCCACTTGGACCCCCACCATTGTTTCTTTCAGTTTCCTTAATTGTAGCACAACTTACTATTTTTGGAAATTTTTCGGGTCACGAACTTTCGAAGCCAATTTGAGGCCCTAAACGACATTTTTTGGAAAATAATTGATAGAGAATATTGGTTATCAACCTGATACTTTCTATTAATAGTTGTATTATGTGGATAGATCTTTCTAACGAGGTATCATGTGCATCAAGCATAGATCGTATGCCAAAGTTATGACCCCAAGAAGTTGATGTATCTATTTACCCCAACAAGACCCATAGTTTGGCATTTCATCTCCTAGGGTTAGGTTTTTGGATGTTTGGAGTTTTCCAGTGTTTCTTAATAA
Organism: Pinus taeda; assembly: GCA_000404065.3. Lineage (NCBI taxonomy): Eukaryota > Viridiplantae > Streptophyta > Pinopsida > Pinales > Pinaceae > Pinus > Pinus taeda. The sequence continues at coordinate 224,150 of APFE030117769.1, forward strand.
TAAATAGGCCCTCAAGCCTCATTTTAACATAGTTTAGAGACATGTAGCCGCCACATCTCTTCTTAGAGATAATCTACCATCGCTTGAGCTAGTCTTATTTATATTAATGAAATGAAGTGTTATTTCTGCTGCATCTCTAAATTTATGGTTATATCTGTAATTTGTTGCATTCCTATTTCAATTCATATGAGCGGTATCAGGGCAGCCTACTCTTTCTCTATTTTTCTTTGCATGTCCCCAACGAGGTCGGGATATAAGGAGTTAGGGCTTGAACTGGTAAAACCTTTGCAAGACCAACCTCGCAAATCTTGACAGTCTCCCATTGCAGAAGAAAAGAAAGATGAGGGGCATGAGATCATTTCAAAATCATGCTCGAAGAATGATCTGAATGGGAAAATTAGTTTCGCTGTGATAAATTCCTCTTAAAAATATGTAAATTTTCTTAAGGATTCATGAGGTTAATTGCAAGTTTTATCATGAGTTTTTGAGTATTTTTATGTAAATTTCATGTACAAATTAACATAAAAAAAATGATTGAACAACTTCATACAACAGACAAGAACATTACCAAAACAATATCACAACAACACATGATGAAGGAGTTCACCCCGCTTGGGCTACGTCTCCTTGGTCTAGCTTCCAATGGCTTGGCCCTCTCTATTATGCTCAAAAGTGTGAATACATTAGTTTACAATGCTCAAACATCTTTGAAACCTGTTGCAATGGCTCCATAATGCCTATAAATTCCTGTATAACCTCTTCTTTCTCCCAAATTGGTCAAAAACTGAAGAAGTTATGGCCTCCCCTAGCTCTTGCATTATTCGCTCTATAATTTCCCCCAAATCTAGCACCTGTCCTACATTTTCACCCCAATTTTCGTTAACATGGCAACAAATTTCCCAATATCTAGGTAGATTTGTTGGGTGTGTAAGATACCTCTAAGGCCTTATTTCTAAAAATCTTGGTCACGTAGGGGACCACGTTCCCGAGGCTGGCCCCCTCCGCTAGTAGTCAAGTTGGGTTGATCACATGGGTAGCGGATGGTGGTCTGGTTGGCAGTTTAGGTTAGCGGTCAAGGTCTGTGGATATGTCACATGGGTGGTTTATGATGGGTATTTATGGTTAGGTGGATGTTATGATTTTGTGGAGTGGCAATATGGTTTGGTTAGCGTTGTTAATGCCACCAGTTAAGGTGATCACATGCATGGTTTCATTTTAAAATTTAAATAATGTTTGGGGTCATGGTTAGCCCCTAACCATGGTTTGTGGACTGGGTTTAGGTGTTAACCATGGTCCCCCACCCCACAATACATGTGTCATACACCTTATTTATAATATCTCCGCCTCTATATAAAAATTCCTTCCCTTGGTTCAATGGTAAGCCCTAGTTCTTATAGGAGAGAGGTTTAGTTTTTGAACGTGGTGGAGTCAATTTAGACTCTTAACATAATGTTGGTGGCCCTTGGGTTGCCATGTGGCAGCCTGTGATTGGCCACCCACCAACCAACAAAAAATCACCAATTTAAAAGTAATGAAATTGTGCCACTTGGCACTACCTAATTCGCCAGAGGAAACACATTCAACTGCCACATCACTTACCACATCAACCTACTACATTAGCCTACCACATCAGTAGTACGGGCCGCTGATTGGGCTATCACAATTTTTCCAAATTCACCTGTTTTGGAAAAAAAACAGAACATGTTTTTGGGAGCATATGGAGTCTATTTCGTGTGAAACAAGTTGTGTCAAATTCAAAACAATGAGCACTATGTGGCTGTTTAGGTTCCACAATGATTCAACAACTTTGAATTTTGATCAATTTTTTGAGCACCTGATCAAAGAAGCCCTCGAGCGACAGAGGAACGTGAATCATGATGGACAACTTCATCCAGATTCTTCAGCAACTACCCAAGGATGACACATCTACTTCTAGGAGCTACTATGAAAGCGCCACACCCTTTAAGGTACAAATTAACTTTGACATTCCGATATTTGAGGGCTAGATAGATGCGAACATTGTAGATAAATGGTTAAATTTTCTAGAAGTATATTTTTATGTTTGTGATTTTTATAGTCAGGAAAATATTACTTTTTCTCTTCTAAAAGTTGCCCCCATGTCAAGGATTGGTGTGAAACCTACTGTGACAAGAAGGATGAAAGTATGCCCTCACTATTTTCGGTTGCACCCACTTGGGATTCATTCTGGGTGCCATCAAGGAGAAGTACTACCCTATTGGGAGCTATGAGAATTAATACATAAAGCAGACCACACTACGACAAGGAAGGGACCAAGATGTGTTGGAGTTTGCAAACGTTTTTCATACCCTTCGTACAAAATTGGGCATCATAAATTTTGAGAAAAATTTGGTACTCAAGTACCGTGACTACCTACACAGGTACATCTAGGATGAGATGGAGTTCCTAGACATCTCCTTACTCAGAATTATGTGCTGATATGCTATCAAGATCGAGCATAAGTTTAAACTGAAAAAGTGAGACTTTGGATCTACGAATCCAAAGTAAGGGAAAGGCACCCCCAAACCACAGAGCAAAGGACAGAGCCAAGGTGGGGCAACCCAGGATAACCCACTAAAGCCTTAAGAAAAGAGCAACATCACAAAGACAAAGAAGGACACTTGAAAGTGGTGTGAGTTTCATAAGAGCTCCACTCTCAATACAAGTGAGTGTCGGGCCAAGCAGTCGCTAGTGGCCGAGCTGAAGGCTTCTGAGCCCGACGCATGTTCTAACTTTGAGTCAAAACCCGACAAGGGGAATGGGAAAGGGAAGTAGATCATTGACACTAAGCCCAACACCACTATGGAAACCACCAAGATCCATAATATTGAGCCTAAAGATCCAGAAGAGGGGGGACGCCTATTCCACTCGCAGATGTGGGTGAAGGGTTCTTCGTTGCAGTTCATTTTCGACAGTGGGAGCTAAAAGAACCTCATTTTAGTAGATGTCATGAAACAAATGAGTCTACTAACTACAACACATCCACAACCATACACCATTGGATGGCTTCACCAAGGACGTGATCTCTGCGTCAGCCAACAATACCACCTTCCCTACAACATCAAGCCCTTCGTATTGTGTGATGTTTCTCCTCTTGAGGTGCATGATGGATTATTAGGTCAACCATAATTATGGAAGAGACATGTTGTATATAAGTCTAGACCGTGCTCTGTTATTATTTATTTGGGTACTAAGTTATACAAGATACTAGAGCTAGCCTCGCCTACCGTCATCTCTTTGATCTCTGCTAAGGAATACACCAAGGTCATCTCCTAGACTGGGAAATTTTTTTTCTTTTTGATTCACTCTCAAAGTAAGGGGAATGTTGTAGCCACATCCATGGCCCTTGGTAGGTGTTACTCCAAGCAGCAAAAGCAGGTGGATGTGGTCATGGAGAAATACAAGGACATCTTCTCCTCAGCCACAGGGGTACCCTCGCATTGTGAGGTCAAGCATGCAATCGATCTGACTCCTAGAGCACTGCTACACAATGGGATAATATATCACCACTCCATTCTATAAAACTAATATATCAAGTGGAAAATCCTAGAATTTCTGCAAAAAGGGCACATTCGACCAAGTTCCTCACCTTGTTGGAGCTCGATTGTACTTGTACAAAAGAAGGATGGGACTTGGAGGCTCTACATCGATTATCAGGCACTAAACAAAATCAATGTTAGGAATAGGTATCCAATCCCACATATTGATGACTTGCTGGACCAAAGCAACGGAGCCAAGTATTTCAGCAAGATCAATCTGAAGTCTGGTTATCAGTAGGTTCCAATCAAGCCCACAATGGTATGGAAGACCACCTTTAAATCCAAGGAAGGCCTTTTTGAATGGTTGGTTATGCCCTTTGAGTTGAAAAAACTCCCATGCCACTTTTATGAGGCTAATGGATGACACCTTGCGGCCCTTCATCAACTCATTCATGGTGGTTTATCTGGATGTCATCCTCATCTTCAACAAGAGTTGGGAAGAACACTTGCAACACATTCGACAGGTCCTTCAAACCCTTTGGCAACATAAACTGTGTGCAACCTTGGAGAAATGCACCTTTTGCATGAGCCAAGTTCAATACTTGGGTTATATCATAGATGAGAATGGTGTGCATTTGGACCTGACCAAGATCCAAGTCATTTGGGATTGGCTAGCCCCAACCACTCTAACAGAGCTTCGCAGCTTTTTTGGGCCTTGCAAATATTTATCGAAGGGTCATGTTGGGATTATCCCATATCACTTGGATTTTGAGCCATATTACTAAGGGCAGGGCGAAAGAAAATTTCTCCTAGTCTGATTCCCAACAGAAGGTGTTCGTTGACTTGAAGCACAATCTCTACTTTGCACCAGTACTCACACTGCCAGACCTGAAAAAACCATTTGAAATCAAGATAGTTGCCTTATACTATTTTATTGGTGCATTCCTTGCCCAACACTAGCATCCAATGGCCTATCATAGTGAGACACTTTCTGATACAATTCAGAAGTACTCCACCTATGATAAAGAGTTGTATTCCATTGTGCAGGCTTGCTGACAGTGGAAGCCCTACATTATGGGGAAGGAGATGGTCATCCACACCGATCACCAACCTCTTCAGTTTATATAGACACAAGGGGAGTTGTAGAATGATCACCACCAAAAATGGTCTACATATCCACTTGAACATTAAGTTAAAAAAGGGGAGCAACAATCATGTTGCAGACTGCCTCAGCCGACCCCTAGTTGCAACACTGATCACTGTTCTCAACTCTTGTGGTCATGAGACCTCTGGATGGCCATAACTATACAAGAATGATCCAGAGTTCACCTCCACATACCATATGCTAGTATATGGAAAGAAAGTTCCTTATTTCCACCTCCAAGACACATTATTATGCTACCTAGGCCACATTTTTGTTCCTTAAAGCGAGCGTGCCAAGCTGATTTGGGAGGCACACTACAATCGGGTAGCAGGACACTTTGGTGTGGAGAAAATTGTGGTTGTATTACAAAAGTACTTTTATTGGCCCAAACTTCAATTGGATGTTGGGAAATATATCAGATACTGCACTGCTCGCGCCATCGCCAGGCCAACCATCAAGAAATAAGGCCTATACATTTCTCTACCTACTCCCAGCTAGCCATGGGAATCCATTTCCATTGAATATATTTCAGGCCTCCCTTCTACCAAGCATGATAATGACTATGTATTTGTTGTCGTGGAAATTTTTTCTAAGATGGCTATATTGGTGGCCTACAAGAAGAGTATCATAACAGAGGACATTGCCAAACTATTCTTAAATTAGTATGGGTACATTTTGGGATCACGCAGACCATTATATCGTATCAGAATAGCAGGTTCTTGAGCACATTCTAGTCAAGCCTCTTGACACGATTGGACATCAAGCTCACATATCAACTGCCTTCCATCCTCAGACTGATAACCAGATGAAGATCGTTAATAGGATGATAGTGCACATACTCCGCATGTAAAACTCCAAGAATCCTCTAACCTAAGAAGAGAGTCTTCCACATGTGCATCACAGTTATAATAGAGCTCTCCATAGCTTGATTGGTCGCAGTCCCTTTCAAGAGGGTCTCAGATTTCAATCATTGTGTCTGATTAATGTTGCCATGCATCATGTGACTACGTAGACCGAATCCACACATGTACTATTTGAGGCTAATAAAGCGACCAAATTTATTGAACGCATCGAACACATCTGCTAGTAGGTCCACCGCATTTTGGAGAAAGAAAATGCCAAGTACAAGCAGTGACATGATCAACATCGGGTGCCACACAACTTTGATGTGGGCGACAAAGTGTGGTTGCATTTGTAGAAGGAATGCCTTAATGGAGCCTATCGGAAATTCATACCACTCTGATATGGTTCTTACACCATTACCAAGGTTGTGGGAGACAATGCATTTGAGCTTAGCATTCCCCCATTCCTTGGCCTACACCCAATTTTCAATGTGGACTGCCTTTGACCATACTTCCCACCATTGATGGACACATCAAACATTGCAGAACAACTCACACCCACAGAGTTAAATCTTGACTGCATGGAACAAAGAAAAAATGATCGGATCATGGACACACAAATAAATAACACCCAACAACAAAGGATCCAACTATATCGAGTTGTAAAAGCAGGAAAACTCCTTCACCAAGGCAAGTGGTTCACTAGGGACCAAGTTTAGCAGAAGTTTCCTCATCTCATGGAGGAACTCAACTCATTGGGGACCATTGCTTCCTAAGGGGGAGGAATGATCCAAGTGGATATTTGTGTCCACCCACCTATTCCACTTGGACCCCCACCATTGTTTCTTTCATTTTTTCAGTTTCCTTAATTGTAGCACAATTTACTATTTTTGGCAGTTTTTTGGGTCCTGAACTTCCGGAGCCATTTTGAGGCTCTAAATGATTTTTGGAAAATCACTTGGTGGCCCATAAAATTTTTCAACTTTATATTTTCTATCAACAATTGTAGTCCTCGGATATATCTTTCAAAAAAGGTATTGTGTGCGTCAAACGAAGATTGTACGCTAAAGTTACGACCCCGGGAAGTTGATGTACTAATTTACCCCAACGGGACCCATAGTTTGGTGTTTCATCTCCTACGGTTAGGTTTTTGGATGTTTGGGGTTTTCCCATGTTTCTCAATAAATAGGCCCTCAAGCTTCATTTTAAAATAGTTTAGAGGCATGTAGCCACCACATCTCTTCTCAGAGATATGCTACCATCGCTCGAGCTAGTCTTATTTCCATTTTGTTTGTAAGCATATTTCAGTATCTGATATTAATGAAATGAAGTTTTATTTATTCTTCATCTCTATATTTATGGTTATATCTGTAATTTTTGGTGTTCCTGTTTAAATTTGGATCACCTAACCATGTCAGGCATTTCGTTAAACACATCATTAGCATGTAATGTACATGTCATAAATACACATATGAACATAGGGTCTTCATACTTATATGAGATTCATCAAGAATATATGATGCCCTCTCACAATAGATACATTATCGTATATTAGGGCTTACATTCATTAAAATTTCACTCACTAAGAAAAACATGATGAGAAACATAACTTAAATCTGTCATAAAACCATGCTTGTAACAAGCATATAACCCAATAAACAACAATAATATGACAACCATCATATCCACATAATAGAAATTACATTTACATAGAACACAAGAGGAATTTGACATCCTCATCCCAAATCTACCAAAGTAACTGGCCAACCAGGGTAAATATGTGAAAAGAGGCCACTATAATGGGATTCAACCTCCTAAGTCACCTTAAGGAAGTGGAATCTATGGAAACCCACCACATAAACCTTCCACGTCAGCAATAGAATTCACATGAGCCATCTAAACCATTCAGGTAACTGACCTATAAGACCAACTGAAGTTTTAGTACATCAAACCAATGGACTCTCCCTTGATATGGACAAGGGTGCATCTAGGAAGCTCCAGATGCTCCCACATCAAGACATAGGTGTATCTAAGGACCTTTTTCCTTAGTCCTATGCCTACGACTCCAGGATTTATGCCACTTTTTCAGGCCCAGAGGCCAGTTTACTTCCCAAAACACAATGACAAGCTCATAAATGAAATTTCATAGCGGAACAAAGATATATTTGCAAAAAAATCAACAAATACTAGATTGGTCCCCTACTAGCCATGACAGGAATTTCATTAAACACGTCAGAAACATGAAATCTATAGGTCTTAACAATAGAACTAAGCATAAGGGTCTCATACTTATCTGAGATTTGCTATGAGGCATTGTTTCCTTATCACATTAGATGCATTATCATCTATTAGGTCATAGGTTCATTGTTCATTTAATTACAAGTAAAAACATGATGAGAGCCATACATCACCATTGTCATAATACATATTCATAACCAACATAATAAAAATATAAATACCAAGGAAAAAAAAACCATATAATCCACATATGAACCATTATAACACTCGTGAAATAATAAGGAGAAATAACCTCATATTAATGATGCAAAGGCCAACTAGATTTGCCACTTCAACGAACCACCCAACAATAGATTGGTTGAACCAAATATTTATTTCAGCCATCACCCTATGCCATATTCCAAGCATGAATGTGGGTATTAAAACCAAACTCAACCAGGGCTTGCCAAGGCTACCCCACTTCACCCTCATCAATAGAACTAGGCTTTATTGCAATCCATCCTAGATCATTAGGCCATAAAACAAGTATGGATGCCACCATATTTCTCCACCTACACCATGATGATTTTCCCTATTTCATAGTCTATAGGCTGTACTGCAATCCACACCGTATCACTAGACCCTAACTGAGACTCCACCCTCTATGATTTATTGTATATCCCACCATTCAACGGGAAGGATTCCTAGGCCTAATAAAGGGAAACCACCTCTAGGATTTACTATATATCTCGCCATTAACCAGTTGAGGATTCCTAGGCCTATCGAGGCACACATACTGAGCTTTACCACAACCCACATTCTGGTTCAGAGATCACTAGGCCAATGGCTTTACTGCAATCCACAATCTGGTTCAGGGATCACTAGGCCATGTGTTCTTTATTTCAGAGATCGACCTCACTCAACCTTGAATCCATTCAACAATCTAGCTCAACCAAAACATGAGAACCCCATCACACCATGGCTATCCGGAAATGGAAAGGTTAGGCTGAAAGCATTGTCACACTTCAAAAAACCCATTCCATGAGAATAAAGAACCACATGCAATACCATGCATGCCAAATCTAGCAAGGAATTCACAAGTGCAAATTGATACGTGCAAATAATCTTGTTGTAGCTGCTTGATCCTGCACTTCCTTTCTCACTCCTTCCTTCCTATTACCTTCTTTACCTTTCTTGATCCAATGCCAAAGTAATCTAAGAAAAATATGTGTGTCCAAGAGTGAGAGAGAGAGAATAATGAGAGAACTTCAAAACTGAATTGACAAAAGGTTACATTGACCAAGCCCGAGAAAAATCCTGACAACTGATCCTCATAAGCCTTTTTATCAATGAGGCCTCTATTTTCTTCAATTTCCATTATTTTCCTTCATTTTCCTCCTCACATGCAACCTGTGACTTTTCACCTTATGTTTCTCCTAATTTCCAGTATTTTCATAAATAAATGTGCCAAAAATGACATTTTGTCTTTCCAAAGCCTTTGTCATTGCCTTTGCCAATTTCCTTAGCCATAATAAACTAATGAACAGCCTCACTAGGATGTCTTTCCCACCATTCATCTTAGAAGATGTGTCCCATCACATGGTCTTATATATATTTTTACATGAGTTTTTGACTAGGGTTGTTACAGAACCCTCCCCCTTGGGGGAACAATGTCCTCGATGTTCAATGACAACTATAACCAGTAAGACCGTTGCAGCCCAACATACTAACCATGGAGTGTTATAACTTAGCTCGTTGCAGTATTTACAATGACCACTACTGAAACATGACAAACATATCATTTACTAAAGCTTTATAACACAAATTATTATGGTATTTACAATAACAACCACATATACTTAAGCACATTTGATTCAACCAAAAAATAACCATATTGTCTGTGGAGCTTTTATAACGTGATCGATACAGTATTTACAATAATATATACATATACACATTTTCTCAACTAACAAATAAAAGGATATGATCCTTATATAAATCAACACAGGAATCCATAGGCTCACACCTCCACCCTCAAAATTAGTACCAAGATTCACCTCCTTCCCAGGAAGTTCAGAATCCACTGTCAAAGTCGAAGTTGCATCCAATGTCTAGTGCTACAATATTGCACCACTTGTCCTCTCAGTGAATAGTTACCAACTCATTGGTCCAGTGTGCACTCATAATGTGCATTTGATTCCATATGGCAATGCTAATGACCAAAACAAATCCATCCCTGATCTTCCCTTCTCTGCTACACAGTTCCTCGGGAAGTCTGGTCACCCCTTCTGTGTAGTCACTCACCTTCCAAGTTCCCTGAAATCCCCTATTCAAGTAGATCCATCCCTTAGTAAGGCTTCCTCAAATCAGAAGGTCCAGAAACCAAGGCATATCCTTGCCTCAAACCATCATACTTGTCATAGCATGCTCATGGCAGCCAATGGACACTATTGGGTACTAGTGTCCCACAATGGCCCTACTCCTGAATGTTTTACTAGCATGCTGATGTGTGTTCCAATTCCTTTTGTTGTTGTTGTTAATGCTTTCCATCAGTTTCAACCACCCAAATGAGCATTTCATGCTTTCCTATACCAGGCAACTAATTTCCATTACATTCAAAATAAATTGAAATAACTTCAAATCATACCTCATTGGTGGCCTGTCAATAATGTATACTTGAAATTTTGTTCACTTCTTGTCAAAACAAGTCAAACTAGCATCTTTGACCAATCATCATGTATAAACATATCACATCAGGTTATCTCAAAACACAACCATCATAGATCAAAATTATAAATCAAATGTAACCATCATAAACCATAATCATAGATCACATGTAATCATCATTGACCAGAATCATAAATCATGTGCATAATAAAATTGATATAAAATATTGATACTTATCCTTTAACCAATCCTTAGCTTCTACCTTTGTCCTTATTTCATATGCACTCTAGATCAGTTGCCACACCCAACAAATGCCCAATTACTTCTCCTCAACGAAGTGCACATACACATAGTGTGCATCACACACATATAACCACACACAACATACAACACCATGAAATACATGCACCAACACCTGACATACACTACATACGCCTACACCTAGTGTACAACAAAACACAATACATACGCCTACATTTGGTGTATTGCACCACACAATACATACACCGACACCCACTGTACAACACAATACATATACGTATACAGAGTACAACACAACGAATACACATGTCACATTACTATGACTACACATACATAGTACCACATGTCCAAAACACAACATGTTTCACATGCACACAATACCACATGTACACCAGCACCATATGTACAACATGTACACAATACCACCTATACATAACACCACTTTCACAACGTGTGCATATCATTACATATACACGATACCACCTGCACAACATGTACACAGATCCATATGTACACTGCACCACTTGTACAACGTGTACACAATACCACATGTACACAACATCACCTGCATGACATGTATACAACACCACATGTACACAATGCCACATGCACGACATACACACAAAACCACCTGCACATAGCACCACATGTATAACATGTACACAACACCATGTGCACACAACACCACATGCACATGGCACCGCATGTACAACATGTACATAACATCATGTGCACACAACACCAAATGTACAACTTGCATACAACACCATATTTAGATATCACTGCATATACAACATGTGCATAGCATCATATGTACACATCACCACATATTCAACATGCGCACAACAACATATGCACACAAAACTACATATCCAACATGTGCACAGTACGATATGTACACAACATCACATATCCAACATGTACATAGCACCATTTATACCCATCACTGCATATGTAATATACACACAACACCATATATACAATAGGCATACAACATCATATGTACACAATACTACATATACAACATTACACATCACCATAGGTACAATCATTGAATATACAACATGCACAACATATACACAACAATAGCACCGCACATCCAAAACCATACTACCTCTACCAGACAACATTTCTTCTAGTGTCTCTTTGCCACCCATGCTTATCCTAGCATGCCACAAAGCACATTGTTTTCATTTCATTGATGTATCCTTCAATGTTACTTGTCATAACATAAACATAGGAATAATACAATAATACACTATCAATTCATATCCACATGATACTAACCTCATATATTTGTCATGAATACTCTTCCCACTTGATTCCTCATAAACCATGAACCTCTTCATGCCATTCACCTTCATAAGTAATCATCCCTCCACAAGAATGATCCATGGTGACCCTATCAGACAGTGACATACATACATACATGTATACATGTAAACATCAACATAAAAAAATCATGATCCCTGATGACCCTGTCAAGTAACAACGTACATACATACATATATGCATTAAACATTAGCATAAAGCAATCCTGATCACAACATAATTACTAGATATCATAAGGCCAAGGTTAAGATAACTTCCTTTACTCATCCACAACATGAACAATATTGAGAACAATAGTTCCGAACATAGGCAAGGAATATGAAACCTCCAATCCATTTACTTTATCCTTTCTGTTACCTTTCTCATGATTGTCTTATCGCCATCCATTTACCTCAATGGTCCCAATCAATCCAACTAGCTGTCATACGCTTGCCTTCATCTTCCTTTATACATGCACCCACTTCATCTGAGTCTTACATTAACTACTGGATTTCATTCAGATCTCCCCGAGCTCCACTAAATTTCCTCTTTTCCCATCCAATTCCCAAGACCCAAAACATAAAAGAAAACACAAGAAACAAACAAGAAGAAAACCATGAAAACCAATAACAACATGACACCGAAAACAAAGTGGAAAGATCATGCACTAGACATAACGAAACTGCAAATCAAGTGAAATCAAATGACAAGGTATCGAAAGCATAAGAATCTCAACAAACACCATAGCACAATCCCCATGGGTTCCTAGTGCTTCCAAGGGAATTCTTAACCTGAGCCTTCTTCAAGATTCCATGACAATTTCTTTGCCATGCAATTCTCTGTATCATACTACGATAACACATCATTTTTAGTGCATAAATAAATGTAACAATATACCAATTATCTTACCTTTTTGTGCCAATCCCACTGCCTTGTAACTAAAATCACATGTCAGCCACATGTTCCAAAGATCAAGACAACATATCTACTAATTTTAAATCAACCTTTAACAAGACTAATGATCACGTCATAATTCATAACTAAATTATAGTAAGTAGACATAATGCTACGACTATCACCGACTTACACTCAAGTACATATCAACTGTCTCAACACATATGTTTGAGTAAAACCCTCTTAAAAAAAGATCATTCCTTCAAGAAATCCTACATACACATAGTCATATTATGAAATTCATCAAACATTCAACCAACTTGCAAACATACCATGTTAAATAAATCAACTAGATGACATAATCAAACACTCAAACATCAAATAGATGACATAATAAAACACTCAAACATCAAATAGATGGCATAATCAAACTCATACTTTATTGCCATAACCCTAACCATCTGCATAGGCGAGTGCAATTTAGCATGATACATATAAAATTAAGATCTTAATGCAATAACCCTAATAATTAACTAGCATATAAAATACTCATCAACATCATATAGCATAATCATCATGTTAACTCTCATAAAACAACAATACAAATGCATACAACCATAGGGTACTATCATTCATGACTTTCCAACATATGTACATATAAATAAACTAATCAACTAGCATTTATCATATATGTAACCATAATATTAATGAAATGACAAACATATATATAACCCTAATGCATATAACAAACATTAACCAACATACCTGCATTCCCACCATACAAACATGTATGATGACCTACTCTTACCCCGAATTCCATTGTTGCAACTTCAATTTAATGATCTACATCTCCTGCTCTATCTCAGCCAACACATTAGCATCGCAACATACCAATATCATCACGATGACCTAATTGTATACAATGACCTTATGCACAACAACCTTCACCATGAAAATGCATGCATAGAAACATATAGACACTGACATGAATGACAAACGCATATACAACCATACACTCATGACGACACATCCCATAAAAACACCATCAAACTTCACATGGTGACATCACTACAACCATGATCAACACCATGAAAATGCAACAAGCATGTGGACTATAAGCATAAGGAACACATATGCAACCAACATGAATGCATGACCAACACACTACCCATATAATCCGAGGGGTGAATCATGCTTTAATACCACTTTGTGGTATCATATATCACCCAAAAAGAATGGAAACTAGACACCACCCAAAGAGAATGAAACCATGTGTGGGGTCGTTAATATGCCATGATTATTGTCACTTGTGAACGTTTATTCCACCTATTTCCACCATTCTTCATCATGTCATTTATTATAATTTATCATTTAAATCCATTTTATAAATGATTTATGCTCTCATGGATGAATATTATTTATTCTCCTTTATTTCTAATAAATTGATTATTATGCATTATTTTACCAGTGATAGTTCTAATAAGTTGGTTGTAACCTTATTTACCATTTTTAGCCTCCAAAGTAACTTCCAGATTGAAGATTTGATTTTTAAATCAGCCAACTCAGAAATTCGCTGGTTTAAGGAGTGACAGTTTTGCGGTTAAGATTCTGAGCAAATGAAGACGAATTTGGAAAATCCGGAACATGGGTTTTGTCTAGAATGGGCCCAATTATCTTCATGAAGAACAGTTTGCCCAAATTCGGCCTGTACAGGGAGAAACGCAGGGTTCTTTGAGCACAATTTTCTGAGATTTGCTGTTGCAACCGCCCTTCAAATCTTAGCTGCAAAGCCAAATACGCCTTGTTCTTGTTGACAAAATGGTTAGAATCAATCCAATTTTGTAAAACAAATCATGATTGTAATTATCTATGCTCTGATCTTTCTCTATTTAATGAAACCAAAGATCAGAGGATGGGGGGATGGAGAACGACTGTTTTTATAATTCTAAGTTTCAGAACCAACTTTGATCATGGAGTCTTGTTGAGATCTGATTTTGTATGCTTTTGTTAATGCAGTCAATATAAAGGATTTGGTGTTCAATTCGTCCCTGCATCTGAAGTAAGTTACGGCGGTGCCATTGGAAGCTACGGGCCTGGCTCCAACGGACACTTGCCGTTGTATTGTTATACGGTAAATTGTGTTTGGTTTGCTTATTTCTATTGTTTCAGCAATCTGATATATCTTTCATATGATAGACTATGCTTTATACTTAATATCTGAATCTGAATAAGTTCTTCAACTCATGTCTCTGTATTACGCAAAGTGAATCTATTTGAATTGCATCTATTTCCGTAGCAAGATATTTGTATAAATGTTATCATCATTGGATTCATATAAAATAAGTATTTGCGAGGCTTGAAGACAATATTACTTTGTTCAGAAACGTAATCATATCATTCGTTATTCTCAGATTGCTATAGTAGTATAGAACATGTACATACAGATGATGATTTGCTGTTGCATTTGATTAAACTGTCTACTTGTACAAAAGATTGCTCTTTCTTTGTATGTAAGTTGATGCCAAGAATTGAGAGTGTTGAACTGGCGAGATTTAGTTTCTTTCTTGCTGTTTCATTTTACTGCTCTCCATTTCATTTCATGCTGCTTTTTGTCATTTCCTTTTTACTTGCATTCATTGGTTTGGTGTGGGAGGAGGATCAAGGTTGTCGTGAGACACAGCAGACGCTATTATGCTCCCAGATCCATGATCCATACTCTAATTTCCTTTCCATCAATTTCTAGAGAAATGAGTTATTGCTACTGTATCTTCGATTGATGGTTGTTTGAATGGATGATTTAGTTTAGAACATTTCAGTTTCTTGCTGTTTCAATTAGATTTCTTTTTCAAGCATTCATTTACTTTTGGGTTTCAAGCATTATACTGCAAAACATTACTCTTGAGTAAATAGCCGCCTCAGACTCAGTACACTCTTGAAATAAAAAGTCGTCCCTGGGTTGATAATTAATGTGAAGGTAATTAGGGGTTTAAAAGACACCTTTTTATCGCTCCACATTTTGGCGCCGTTGCTGGGGAGAGCGTAGCCATTTCTAAAGAGTAGTGTGAATCTGATGAGTGCCTGCTAGGGAAGAGTTGGATCTTAAAAACGGAAGGTAAGAACCTGCGTACAGAGCATGTAAAAGCCCTGCTCCCCCGTCCGCTTTCCAGCAGGACTGTTAAAGAACCTAGGGTAGAAATACATGTTTGAATTTTTGTGTGCATAATTAGGAAAAAGATAGAAATTTTTAAAAAATGAATCACATGATCTCACGCAAGTGGTGATGTAAGCACCACCCATTTCACTAACCGATTGACAGGAACATTTGAAGAAGGAGCCTTGAAGAAACACATGAAGAACATCTTCTATTATGGTAAGAAATCGATCACATTTTTACTTTTGAATTTCCTATCAAAGATCTAGGAGGAGTGACACAAATGCACATAATTCCCCCATCTTTACCAAATTTTCATGGGTTAGCAAATGAAGATCCACATACATTTTTGTTTGAGTTTGAAATACTTTGTAGAGGATATGATTATTGTACTAATGATCAAAGATTGAAAGTGTTTCCTCTTACTCTAAAAGGAGCAGCTCTCCGATGGTTCATGAGCCTAGGTGGGAATTGCATCCAAACATGGGAGGACATGAAGAACATATTCTTGAAGAGGTACCAGGACTATTGCAAATCCAATGAAGATATTTTCAGTATGATACAAGGGGAAGATGAAAGTTTGGAGGATTATGTAGATTGATTTCATTATAACCTTCAAAAATCAAAGCATAAGCGTTTGGAAAAGAGATCTTAAAAACACTCATTCTTAGAGGAATTAAAGATAAATTTTTAGAAATTTTAAATCTGGTAGGAAAAGATGATGTTTTTCAGTTATCATGTGATGATGTTTGTGAGTTGTGCATAAGGTATTCAAGAGGAATCTCCAAGGCTGGTAAGAATCCTAGAGATGTTTTTTCTTTGTTTTCCAAATCTGCTACAAGAACAGGAGACATGAGAGCTGAAATCAATGATTTACTTGAACATTTTAAAATTGATTTTATTAACTCTCTAAATGAAAAATTGGACATTTTGCAGGTTCAGAAAAATCAAGAATTTGATGAAGTGTTTTGCCCTTATGACCGAAAGGAGCATCTCATAGATACTCACTCTTCCTTATCTAGGATGGAAGTGGCATATCAAAGAGATAGGAAAGCTGCAACAAGGCCTATAGGTATGGTTCAAAACACTTTTTCTCCATTGTCATACTTGCATAATCCATTATGGAATGCTAATGTGTTAGGTCAGCCATGTCAATTTCAATATAACCACCAATCTTGTCTACAAGCTTGGCATGGTTTACCTTATGATTGCATGACTACTCTCCCTCATCTTGTAGCACAAGAACATTCTCCATATTCTCCACCAGCTCTTCCACAACATCCTGCTTGCATATCATATTCATTCACACAACCCAATCAACCACATCATCAAAATGCTCCATTCCATACACAATGCCTTGCTCAACTAATTCCACACCCTCGCCACAATAAACCAGTAAAACATGCTTACAATGTTGAACTGCCAAATTTACCCACCCTTCCCACCCATTCTATCTCACATGCGCCATTAGAGAAAACCTACAATGAGATTCAGAATGTTTCAAATGCAAAAATTGTAGAAGCTATGGAAGAAAATGAGGTTTCTTTTACTATGCATCAACAAGATATTTTAAAAGCTCAAGAACTTCATGATATGATGGCTATGCGAAATCAAAAAAGTAAAGGATATATTTAAGATTGGTTTCACTCCATCATTTGCTTTCAACATCACTCTAAGCTTCAACAATTTTTTATACCATTTTTTCAAGGGAAGTTGGCTTCTCATACCCTAATATTTATTAAGATGCATTTTCCAAATTTGGGTATGTGCATACATGGAGCCTTATTTCGAAAATGGCTCCATTGGAAGTACTCATATACGTAGTCATATTCATTTTTCAAATAAAAATAGCTTAGTGTAGAACATAAAATAAATAAGGGAATAAATAAATGCATTTTGTTTTTTTATGTAAAACTAGTTGGTGTAAAAATTCTCTTACTGTGGATTCTCCAATCAAAGATTCAAAAAGCACAAACCATAGATCTCTGAAATCCAATATCTTATCCCTGTATGGAGGGGATACTTGGAGTGAAATCCTTGCACTCGAAAGTGTTAGAGTGAGGATAAAAAGAAGAGCTTCAGATCTCTATTTATTTCTTCCATCCTGCTCTTCTTTTATCATCTATCTTTTAACCCTGATGATGGATCCCATTTGGGATTCGAAACGTTGGTGTAAAAATTCTCTTACTGTGGATTCTCCGATCAAAGATTCAAAAAGCACAAACCACAGATCTCTGAAATCCAATATCTTATCCCTGTACGGAGGGGATACTTGGAGTGAAATCCTTGCACTCGAAAGTGTTAGAGTGAGGATAAAAAGAAGAGCTTCAGATCTCTATTTATTTCTTCCATCCTGCTCTTCTTTTATCATCTCTCTCTTAACCCTGATGATGGATCCCATTTGGGATTCGAAACGTTGGTGTAAAAATTCTCTTACTGTGGATTCTCCGATCAAAGATTCAAAAAGCATAAACCACAAATCTTTGAAATCCAATATCTTATCCCTGTACGGAGGGGATACTTGGAGTGAAATCCTTGCACTCGAAAGTGTTAGAGTGAGGATAAAAAGAAGAGCTTCAGATCTCTATTTATTTCTTCCATCCTGCTCTTCTTTTATCATCTCTTTTAACCCTGATGATGGATCCCATTTGGGATTCGAAACGTTGGTGTAAAAATTCTCTTACTGTGGATTCTCCGATCAAAGATTCAAAAAGCACAAACCACAGATCTCTGAAATCCAATCTCTTATCCCTGTACGGAGGGGATACTTGGAGTGAAATCCTTGCACTCGAAAGTGTTAGAGTGAGGATAAAAAGAAGAGCTTCAGATCTCTATTTATTTCTTCCATCCTGCTCTTCTTTTATCATCTCTCTCTTAACCCTGATGATGGATCCCATTTGGGATTCGAAACGTTGGTGTAAAAATTCTCTTACTGTGGATTCTCCGATCAAAGATTCAAAAAGTAAAACTAGTTGTTTTTTTGTCGCAACATGTTATGCAAATCAACATTGGTGATAATTTTTTTAATTCATTTGCGTATGTAGATGATTTATAATAGAAATAACAATTCTAAAAACACTTGTATTCATTTTTATCATCAATATAAAAAAATGCTTGAATATCATTTTTTTGGTTTGCGGGCTTGATGGAATTTCTGGAAAAATAGTCGAGACAGTCATGTTTTGAGGGACCAAAAGTGAATATTTTTAAAACATGTTTCAATCCTAGGTATCCCTTGATGTCTACTTTCTAACCCAATTTGAATTACTCAATTTGGATTTGAAACGAAAAAGTTAGAAACAAAACGTTGACAGGGTGTCTAGTGGGCAGCCCAGGAACAGAGTTGGGACAGTCAATATTTGAAGGTTTAAATGAATGAATTTTTAAAACCTGCTTCTATCCTAGGTATCCCTTGATGTCTACTTTTTAACCCAATTTGAATCACTCAATTTGGATTTGAAACAAAAAAGTTAGAAACAAAACATTGACAGGGTGTCTAGTGGGCAACTCAGGAACAGAGTTGGGACAGTCAGTATTTGAAGGCTTAAATGAATGAATTTTTAAAACCTGCTTCTATGGTATATGAACCTATGAATCTAGTTTACAATACAATTGGAATCACTCATTTTCGATATCATATGGGGAAGTTATGATCAAAATACTGACTGTCTATAGTAAATCAGCTCCCTTAAAACTATGTTTTTCCGGTTGTTTCTTACAGTATTTGACCCATTAATTATTCTTCTCTTCAAAACTTGTTTCTATTGGAAATAAATAAATGAATATAATTTCATTTCCAATTTGAATTACTCGAATCCGACATCAAACGAAAAAGTTATGTTTGAAATATCAACTGTTGGTCTAAGTCGGGTAATCGAAAATGACTATGTTATGCAAGATGTTCTAACTAAAATTGACATATCATATCATTGAATTTTTAAAACCTGTTTCTACTGGAAATATACCTTTGAATTAGCTCTCATTTCGATTTGAAATAACTCAATTTCAATGAAAAACAAAGAAGTTATGATTAAAACACTGCAGGTTAGCATGATTGGCCACTACTCTCCCGCAGGTGACAAATAAATTTTACTTTGTTATTTTCTCTGTGGATTTGTTATACAGAGTAACTACTTGTTGTTCTTTGCATAATTCTTGGATTAGGGGAGCCCAATCACCTCTCTTTCTCCATGATTTAGTGTTTTATTGCAGGTAGACACTCGTTTTTTGCAGGTCCTAGGAGAAAAAGAAGGTCAATTTATGAACAAGTGATTTTTGAAAGAAATTTTAATGAAACAAAGGAATTTTATCCAACTAATTACCTAACGGATTCATAATAGAGGAAATGAAGAATTGATTTACATTTATTCCTGTCATGTCTTTGCTGCCAAAATATTTTACGAATAGATCATTTTTTTGACATAACATCATAGTTGTTGTAACTCAATTTATTTATTTATATACTGTTTTTTGTTGTTTCTTTTCTAATTTCTCTTATATTTTGCGTTTCAGGTGTTGCTTCATTCAAAGTGTAACTCATCATCAGCATCAATGCAGTGAACAACGAATTCATTCTTTGCGTGCTTGCATTTTATGGTTGTGTAATTTGTTGTTCCATTTCTGAAGGGACAGCATTTGTGTGCATTTTTGTCGTTCCTGCTGTTCCTTTTTCAAAGGGACATCATTTTCGTTTTGCTATTTATTTTCTAAAGGAATAACACTTTTTGGTTCAGCCATTCATTTTGTTGTTCCTTTTCGAAATGGAACGGCTGCTGTTCCTTTTCGAAATGGAACAGCACTTCTGCACTTTCATGTTTTGCTGTTCCTTTTCGAAATGGAACAGCACTTATGCATTTTCACGTTTTGCTGATCCTTTTTGAAATGGAACAACACTTTTGCAC
This sequence comes from Pinus taeda, assembly GCA_000404065.3. Taxonomy (NCBI): domain Eukaryota; kingdom Viridiplantae; phylum Streptophyta; class Pinopsida; order Pinales; family Pinaceae; genus Pinus; species Pinus taeda. The sequence continues at coordinate 245,035 of APFE030117769.1, forward strand.
TTTCACATTTTGTTGTTCCTTTTCGAAATGGAACAGCTGCTGTTCTTTTTTGAAATGGAACAACACTATTGCACTTTCACGTTTCGCTGTTCCTTTTCGAAATGGAACAACGCTTTTGCACCTTCACATTTTGCTATTCCTTTTTGAAATAGAACAGCTGCTGTTCCTTTTCGAAATGGAACAGCACTTTTGCACTTTCACGTTTTGTTGTTCCTTTTCGAAATGGAACAACACTTTTGCACTTTCACGTTTTGCTGTTCCTTTTCGAAATGGAACAGCTGCTGTTCCTTTTCGAAATGGAACAACACTTCTGCACTTTCATGTTTTGTTGTTCCTTTTCAAAATGGAACGACACTTGCATTTTTTGTTCTTTTTCTAAAGGAACAACACTTTTAGTTTTTGTTGTTCTTTTTTCCAAAGGAACGACATTTGCATTTTCACACTTTTTTGTGTGTATTTTTGTTTTTTTGGTATGCATTTTCTTTGCTGTTCCCTACATAAAACACCACTTTCTTTTTGAGTGTTTTTGCTGTTCCTTCACAAAAGCAACACTTTGGGAATATTTTTAAGAGCAACCCTTCCTTTCTCTTGTGGGATTATTCCTAGTTCATCTCAACCACATTTCCCTGATTCTCTTTCATGGCATGAAGTACACTATTTTTATGAGGATAAGAAGTATGGATTCTATTGAAGCAAGTTAATATCATTTACGTTATGATCTTTAACAGGACAACTCCTCGATGAAAGTTTATTTTCAAAAGAACACAATTATTTATATACTACTTTACTGCATTGTTTTCTACTGTACATGATACTGATTGATCATCTTAATACTATGCTGGTTCCACCCTACATGGTTATAATCTTCTCTATCTATAATAAATGAGATTATGGGTATATTTTTCTATTGATATGTTCAACTTCTTCCACCATCCCTGCTCTTAAGGAGTACTGAGCCTCCCTCTTTTTATCATAAAAATGTGTAATAACAACAAAATTTTGTTCGCAGATGGAGGATAGCGGGTCTCATTACGAGCCAGCCTACCATGTTCATAAGGCTGTAACAAAGTGACATTCCCATTATGGCCACCACACAAGGGTTATGATCCATTGGATAGCCAAATTATCCTTGGAACAGGAGGTCTCATCACGAGCCGACCTGATCACTTTTGCTAC